>CAUYLG010024114.1:0-21723 GCA_963573385.1 Cacajao melanocephalus
ATTGTACATTTCAAAATAGCAAAGAGAGTAAATCTCAAATGTCTCACTATAGAAAATAATAGGTAAGCAAGGTGATGTTAATTAGCTTGATTTAATCATCCCACATTGTATATATATTTCAAAACATCACATTGAACCCCACAAATATATATAATCATGTTTCATCAATTAAAAATAATATTAATGAAACATTAATGTGAGGAAGGAGAAGGAAGAGAGAATATTAAAAGTCACACCATGTTTTCCACTTCACGTAAATAAGGAACACATAATTAGACAAAGTTGTATATAAAATTGTAAAAGTTTGTTTCTTGATATTACACTCGAGAATAATAAAACTTTTCTGACTTTTACTAAAAAAAGGAAAAGACTGTTAAGCAAAATATAAAAATAAAGATATAACAATGGACTTAGTAAGTACTGCATAAATGTTCTTTATAGTTTTTAAAATTTATATATCTTTTGTGTACTTCATATGTATTTGATATTTCTCAGTAGAAAGAAGCACACAATTAAAAGATATATGATGATTTAGAGGTGTCAGTGGCTGGGACACCACGACCCTTTGAACATGCCATGTTTTGTCAGTCTAATAAGTCTGTTGTTCCACACACTATTTATAGAGGCACCATGTGAACACTTTAGTACTGAAAGGCATGCTGATTTTCCATGGCCATTTGTTATTGCCACCACAGTGTGACCTCAATCCCTCTATGTGAGAATGGAATGCTAATCAAAGCTTCAATAGGACAGAAGTTTAAATTCAACTGACCTCATTCTTTTTTTCTCAAAACTGAAATCTTCCTTAAACTTCCATGATCAAAAAAGGAAAAAAATACCTATCTTTTCTATGGCTTGGAAGTTCTTATGAGTGAGAATTCAGCACCTACAAGCAACATCATGATCCTATACTAGTAGCTAGCAACACTCAACTTATTCTTTCTCTTTTTTAATTGTTTTCTAGAGAAGTACAAAATGTATGTGGAAAATTTTCTAAAACATATATAAACAATGCAAGGCAAATTATTAGGTTCATGCACAAAACATTTTTGGAACAATTTTACTGAGGTATAGATTACATTTATTAAAATGAATACATTTAAATATAGACCTCATTGAGTTTTGACAGTGTGCACAACTGTGAAACCACCACCGCCACAATTAAGGTATAGGACATTTCTATCATCTCAAAAAGTATCCTCGATGCCCTTTGCAATTAACACCAAACCCTACCTTCTATCCCCTGTAATCGTTCCTCTACTTTCTGTCGTTAGAGATAAGTTTTGGCTGCTATAGTATTTCAAACAAAGAGAATCAAGCACTTTTTGTTCATATATTCTTTCACTCAGTATAATGCTTTCACCCTAGAGGAAAGAAAGCACATGTTCCCACAAAATCCTAAAAAGAAATGTTCATAGTAATTTTTTTTGTCATATCCTCCAACTAGAAAGAACACAGGTATTCCTCTAAGGGTGAAAGGATAAAGTGTGGTACATCCATACAATGGAATACTATTCAGCAATAAAAAAGAGTGAGCTATTGATAGTTGCAAAAATTGGATGGCCCTCAGGGCTATTACACCAAATGAAAAAAATCCACTTCCAAAGGATTGCATACTAAATGATTCCCTTTATATAACACTCTTTAAATGACAAAATTATAGTGATGGCAAACTAATCAGTGCTTATTAGGCTAAGTCAGGCTGATGGAGTTAGGGGAGAGTCTGCCATAAAGCAGGGGCAGGGGACATGAGGGAATTTCTTTGTGGTGATGGACAGTTATGTATCCTGCTTTGGTGATTTTACACAAACCTACACAATTGATAAAATTTCATAGTAATATACACCAAAAAAGTATATGTAAAAACTGAAGAAAAATAAGGTCCATAAGTTAATAGTTAATATTAATAGTATTGTACCAATGTCTATTTCTTGATTTAGAAAATGTATTGGTTATTGAAGATGTCATCATTGGGAAAGCTGGGTAAAAAATACATAGAAGCTATTTTTTGCAACATCTTGTGATTTATAAATTATTTCAAAATAAAAGTTTCTGTAATAACTTGATTTTTTTTGGATCTTAGTTAGCTTTTTTAAATTATGTTATTTTCTTCTTAGAGAAGTTGTATAGCTTGCATTAGATTGATTCCTAGCTAATTCATCTATTTTATACTTTATGCTTTTCAGAACTTTATTTTCTAACTTTTTTGCTAGACAATTCACTCTTTATTCCCTCACATCTGACTTCCCCTTCTCTCCTTCACTGTTCTCACTGTGGACATGAATGACCTCCATGTGCTCTATCATATTGTCACCTTCCAGGCTTCCTTTTAATTGATCTCTTAGTAGAATTTGGCACTGAATTTGTGCATCATCCTTGATATCTCTGGGTGATTTTCCTTATGAACCTCTTAACTACCAAGGGTACTGCTGGCCCAAAGATAACATGTCTGTGTTCCTCTGAATTCTATCAGAACAGCTGGACTAATGCTTATGCATTCAGGAAGACTGACCATGAAGGACAACTTTTGGAGTTTGAGCTTGGTGAACTCCAGACTGAAGCACTAAGGAGGTCTGCAGTGTGGGGACTCTGTGGGCCTGAGGAACCAAAGAAGATCACATTGGAAATCTTTTCTTTCTTCTCTACAGTAGTTCTTGAATGGATACATTTGTCCTCCAGCCTTGATTAATTCAAACTAACATATCAATTCAATTTAACAATTATTTATTGATAGTACTTAGTCCCAACAATTGCAAGTTTGTTAATGGCATTATTATTGCTTAATAATGTGTTTATTTCGTTTTAATCCAGAAGAAATTTCCTCTGGATATACAATTCTATGTTGGCATATTAAAGATATCATCTCATAACATCTAGCCTCCTTCTCATCGAGAATTCAGCTGTCAGTCTCATGTTCTTTGGAATGGATTATGTCCTTTGTCCTCTGGTTGATTTTAACATTTTATTATTTTCTTTGACCTTCTGAAATTTCACTATCATGCTGCATTTTTTGTTCCTCTTGCTTACAGCATTTTGGGCTTCTTGAATCTCTGGGCTGATGTTTTCCATCAGTACTGGAAAGTTCTCCACCATAACATTTATATAACTAAATACCATAATATATTGCAAAAAAGTAAAGCTTTATACAAAAACATGAATAATTCCTAGAATGCATACTGTATGATTCTATTTACATCAATATATAAAACAGGTGGCCAGGTGTGGTGGCTCATGTCTGTAATTCCAGCACTTTGGGAGGCTGAGGTGGGCAGATCACCTGAAGTCAGGAGTTTGAGACCAACCTGACCAACATGGCAAAACCGTGTCTCTACTAAAAATATAAAAATTAGCCAGACATGGTGGTGTGCACCTGTAATCCCAGCTACTGGTGGTCGGGGGGGCAGGTGGGGGCTGAGGCAGGAGAATTGCTTGAACCCTGGAGGTGCAGTAAACCAAGATCATGCCACTGCACTCCAGCCTGAGCAAGAGAGCGAGACTCCATCTCAAAAATAAAAAATAATAAAACAGGCAAAACTATAGCGCATTTTTAGTTTTTCACTATAAAACTAAAACTACAAAAGAAAACAATGGTTAGAATTCATAAAAGAAAGAATAGTGTTTCCCACCAGATGAGGAAAAAAGAATGTATTTAGAAAGGACCCCTTGGCATGGGGAGTTTTCTGTGGTTTGGGCAATATTCAACTTTCTGACATGGTTTATAATTACACAATTTGCATTAAAATAGTTAAAAATATTAATTTAAATCTTACACCTTTTCTGGCATGTGAATTATACTTCACCAATATAAAAATCCCACACCTACGTGCTCACACACACACACACACATACACACACAGAGGAAATAACAAGGGAGAAACTTCTTGGACAAACTGGCCAAGGACAGCCTCTCTGAAAGCAGACAGATCTAGGGAAAGACACTTTAAAAGTATGTAGTCAGCTCAGCAATACTGGCAGCTACATGCCTCCTTGGGTGCCCTGGCAGTTTGAGAAGAGGTCTCTGGGAATGGCCTTCATGTACTTGTGTATTTACCGTGCAAAGTAGGGAGGGAGTCCCTAATTTCTCCGTAGCTGAAGTCAACCTTAAAAAGAATTCTCCGGGGGATAGCTAGGTTTGTTGGTACAAAATAATAACACCCAGGACTTTTTATTTAATCTGCAAGCAACAATAGGAACACTAAACAAATGATTGGTTACTTCTTCACTCTTGAGTCCCAGACCTCCCTTCCTGGCCATGTCAATGTCCAGGGTATCTTCTCCAACTCTCGGTACAGTAGAAAGAAATTACCTGGGGAATTGTCAACATGTTGAGAGATTCTGAGATTCACAGAAATTCTTAAGAGATGGAAAGCTTCACGGTAGCAAAGAACGTACACAGAAAGGCTCCCCAGAGCCATAAAGGCTCTATAAACTCTTTCTTGGATCTGCCCATATTGTCTGAATATTTCCTCCATTTTTCATGTCCCTCAAGAGGATAGATTGACTCTGATTTCATCTAGTTTGAGTCACCTAGAGCTATGCTGTTCACTTGCCTGAGGGAAAAGGGACAGACTATTCTGATCTGACCGTTCCTTTAAACTCTGACAGAGAACTGTCCCCTCTCCACACACTACTAGTGTAAGTTCTATGGTTTTGGGGGAACTCCAGGAGTCTGGCCACTGGTGCTACAGTGAAACAATAACTGTGGTTCATTTGGTTTACCCTCCTCCTCATAGGTAGGGTCTGCCTAAACTGAGATCTCTTTCCTCAAATCCTGGTACTCACCACTAGCCCAGTTAACATATTCAAAATGATCATTACGTAAAAACATCTCAGTTACCAATGAATCTCAGGATATGTTGCCGTATCCCCTGTGAAGCGTAGATTTCTTTCTTTTAAAATTAATAACTGATTGGAAGGTGAATTTCCATTCAAAAATCACCATTTTTATTGATTTGCGTGATAACATTGGAGATGCAAACTAAAAGTTCTTGGCCATAATCTAAACATCTTCTAACCACACACAGAGAGACATAACTAAGTACCTCATAGGTCTCAGAGTTCAGGTATAAGCCAGGGCTCACTCTTCTGGACTAACTTCATCTCCAGAACTCTGTGTTAGAGAGGAAGGGATCGTGAATAAAGGGCTTTACAACTTCCAAAAGGTTCAAAGTAATAGGGCAAAAGGGATTCCTGAATGCTTTTTGGCCATGGGTCTGGAATTTATGACATAAGCAGAATTTGGTGGTGGGGGGGGGTACCTTAACACAACAAGGTAAAAGGATTATAGGCACAAAGAAAAGGAGCAGAGTGAGACTCAGTAGGAAAATCAGGTATTAGGGCCACAAGGCTAGGGAGTATACATACATTTGAGGGGATTTTAGGAGTAAGTCGATAAAGGAGTTCAAATATAAGCAAGGAATATAGGAGGATCAGTAAAAATCATTGACTGGGAGGAAGAAATTTCTGCTGTAGGGGAAGTGGTATAATAATATTATGGAAGTGTAATTAGGTAAGGAGACAGTTTCTGACAGGTCAGAGGAAGAAATCCTTTCTCATGGGTGCCATTAGGCAAATAACTAGGGGATTCCTAGAAGGAAAGGAGGGGAGATCACAAAAGGCAAGACAAAGGATTGTAAGATGCCAGGGAAGATGTTAAATTTCAGGGAAATGAGAGGAAGACTTCTGCCAGTGAATATGCAGAACACAAAAAATCAGTGCTGTTGTGTGTGTGTGTGTACACATGTGCATATGTGTGCACAAGTGTGTATGTAGTACATTAATACTTCATGGTGTTAACTTAAAAACTTAATCAGGGTAGTCAGTGCCAGGTCAGCAGTTAGTATATAACTCTCTCCCTCTGTGCGTGAAAATGCCAGTTTGATCTTTTGGCATGTAGTAATGACCTCCAAAATATCATGAATCCAGAAATCTTTTTCATACTCTCCTCATGGGAACCCTCTGTATGCCTCTGAGCCTAACCTTTCTGTGTCCTCTCTTCTCCACTCCTAGAGGTGTGTAGTTTTTAAGTCTGTGTTCAGCCTTCTTTTTGCCTTTCTGCATTCCAATGATTTGTACTTACATATTCTCTCAGCTTTAATAAATGTCTTGGTGTAGATGACTCAATTCTACCCATCCAGCCCAGCTTTATCCTTGTGTTCTTTTACAGTGTGGTATAGCAAAAAGACCACAGAAACTGCCATCAAAAATCCTGAGTGGTAGAACTTGAATAAATCAGGTTCAAGATTGACCTAGCCATTCCCTCTGCCTCCAAGTTGCCAAGAAGAGAAATTACGGAGTCATTGATTTCCCTAGGAGCAAAGTATGCCTTCCAGGAACTTCCACAGCGTCTCCACCCCTAACCCTTCCCAGGGAAGCCCAACCTTGCAGGTGTATAAATAGGCACTCTTGAAGCTTCCTGTTGTAGCCTGGCCCTCCCTCTTTCCAAAATGGACAAATCCATCCTGCTGGAACTCCCCATCCTGCTCTGCTGCTTTAGGGGTGAGTCCCTAGGGTTGACAGCTGAGAGTCCTGAATTTAGGAACAGGTGACAGCACCCCGACAGAGGCTTTCTTAAGGGAGTCCTATGGTAAGAGAGGCGTGATGAACTTCTGCTCTAACACTATGCCTTCTACCCGGGGTATGCCATCCTCACGACCTTAACTAAAGCTCTTCTCCCTTCCTTTATAGGGGAGAAATAGGCAGATTAGAGGGGAATTTAGTGGATTTTCATAGAAGCTTTGAGATGGGTTTGGAAAATGAGGTCTGTAGACAGTGTATCTTTTTTTTTCAACAGTGTTATCTGGATCACTTTTACAGAGAAATGCTGCAGGTGAGTAGAAATGGATAAGTGGTATGAGAAAGGGAAGGTCTGAAGGAGGGGAGATGAGTGGGGTGAGGGGGGCATCAGGGGCTAAAATAAAACAAAATAGAAATAGACCTTGAGTTCCAACAATCAATAACCTCTTCCAGAAGGACAGAGCTGGGATGGGAGCTGATTTTAGGTTTGACAAGATAACGTTAGCTTCAACCGACAAGGCCAGGAGTGTCAGCGAAGCGCAAGGAAAAGGGAAAGGAGGAAGTGGAATGTTGGCTTTTCAGGTGTTACTTGGCCAAATCTAAAGCATGGCAACTTTAGGAATTTCAGGTAATTGTCCCCATTGTCAGATTCCAGGCACCCACAGGTCAGAGTGCCACACAGGGTCAATTAAAAAGAAGGGAATGAAGCAAAAATCCATGTGCATTTATCTTTCTCCTTCTGGTCTGTGCTTCATCCTGTAGGAATAGTAGATGAATCTGAGAATCCCCAAAAAGGTGATTTAGAAGGAGAGAAGAGGTACAGAGGTGCCCAGTAGGTGACTAGGCATTAGAGGGACAGAAAGAGTCTGGAATGGCTCCAGTTTAAGAGTGTAGGATGGACCCTGAAGGGCAGATTATAAGGACCCTATACAAGAGTAAATCTCAGACAAATTTCAGATGTGTTTTATTTCTCTTTGCCAGTACAGTCAATGAAGAAGTTGTTGTGGAAGATAATTATCCTGGTGAGTATGAAGAGGGCCTGTCTGATCATTTCAGTCTTGATAATGTTTTGCTTTTTCTTATTCCTCCACCTTTCTTTCTCCTCCCATTTTTCAAACTAAAACTCCTGAGACCATAAACCCCAGCTACTCTCTTGGCTTAGTGTATTTTCATAGAGGCAGATGTTCACACTTGATGGGCTCTGGCAAAGCCCTCTGGCTCTAGGCAGACTTCTAACCCAAAAGAAGAGATGGGTTCTTTCATGGTAGTGCCATCTTTTCTCACTTCTCTTTCCCCACTCTCCGACCAAGTGATAGAAATTGTTCAGTGTAGGATGTGCCACCTCCAGTTCTCAGGAGAAAAGTGCTCCAGAGGAAGAGGAATATGCACAGCAACAACAGAAGAGTCCTGCGTGTTTGGGAGGATTTCCAAAAGTAAGTAATGGGTGGATGAAGTAGACAGGGACATACCAGCCATGGCAGAAATGGGGGGCCTTACTTTACTTTTACTACAGGCAGTCTCTGCCTGGGCTGGCTATTTGTTCACCCCAGTCATATACCGTAATGGAAATTAGATGGAGGTGGTCACTAAGGAAGGTGGGGCCCTACAGCTAAGGAATTAGTATTTTAAGAAGCCTGAAGAAAAAGAGGAGAATAAATCGAGGTGACAGAACAGGCATAATCTATGCCCAATGGGTAACAGTGAGTTGTTGAGGTGGGAAGGGGGCTTTTGGTCTTTGTGCCTACCTGGGCTTCCCTAATCTGTGCAAACAGAAGGGTCAGAGTCATCAGCACACTCTGGCTGAATTGCTCTGGATGGTAAGACAAGACATCATGATTTCTGTTTTTCCACTCTTTGTGCTAAATTATCTCTTGGCATTTATAACCCTCGCTTAAACCAGTGTTAGGATTCTCAGTAGAAACACCCAGCTTTGGCAGTCCCTGAATTACTGCTCTCCTTACTGCCCTACCCCCAATAATCATTTTAGGCTGCTCCGTCACTGAATTTCTTTTGGGAAGCTCCAACTTGCAACATCTTCCAGTTCTTTACATTTGAATAATGGAGCTTTGAACTACATAAGGTTATTCTTATATGTTGGTGTGGTCTGAAGAAAAGTTTTTTTTTGCAGAAGTTTCATAGCCAGACTTTCTGATCTGTTTTTTCTTTCTTCCACAGGGGATGGTACTCCCTTGCTAATCTTCATGGGCTGCCAAAAGAACTGTGCTGATGTGAAAGGCATAAGGTGGAGTGTCTATTTTGTGAACTTCAAGTGCTGCAGGGGCTATGACCTTTGCAATGAAGATCTTTAGAAGTTGATGGTTCTTCTGTGAGTCCAATTTCTGGGTGAGGGTGTTGCCTCAGCCTCTTCACAATGACTTTCTAAACACACACACACACACACACACATGCTACGGAAGGGGACTGCAAACACATCTCCACTTTCTGCACATGAATGGAAAATCCCTCTCCTTTTCTAGTCTCTGTATTGCCCCTTAAAATAAGTAAATAAATAACCTTGAGAGCAAGAACAAGATCAATATATCCTGCAGGTTGCTACAAACCCTAGCACTTTCACTTTATAACCAATTTGTTCAGAAAAGGAGGAAGAGGATAGTTTAATTTTGAAAAAGAATCCCTTCCTCTCTCCCCTGCTCCTGTGCTTCCTTCTGTGGCAGGATATTTTAATATTTTTCACATTTTTTTCCTCTCTGTGTTATCATTCTTATCTCATTCCAAAGAAAGCGCATAACTGTGGCCTGAAGGGAGGGGGAGTGGCAACATAAAAAGAAGGAGCTCGAGTCTTCTTGGAGTTTATTCATGAATGCTGATCCCAGGATGAGGAGAAGACTGAGACATAGAAATGAAGCTATACCAGAACCATGGACAGAGAAAGACTGTCTACCTTTTAGAATCAGACTCTGTTTGGGGTTGGGGTTTGGAGAATCAAAGCAGGTGAATAGAGATAGTGCCTGCACCCTGCCTCCCTGGCAAACTCACAAGGACACATCAACCTCTCGACAGGGAACAGCTTCAGGATACTTCAGGACACTTCCAGAGGACAGAACCACCAGTAGCAACACAAATATTCCCATGCCGGGAGCATGGCATGAAGGAAGCTGAGAACTGTGGGGTCTGAGGAAGCCATATGAGACTGGCCACTAGACAGCTCATCAGCCACTTGTGTGGACAGATGTCCCATGACCCCAGATGCCTCTCCTACCCCTGCCTTTATCTCACACACACTTGAGCTTTCCACTCTGTAAAACTCTAACACCCTGGAGAAAAATGGCAGTTTGACTGAATATGTTCCCAAGCATAGAGGTTGATTTCTAACAAAACTTGTAGAATGAAGCCTGGAAAGAGTGATGGATTATATTACATTATGTAAATACAATAATAAAGAAAACTACCTTTTTTTTTTTTTTTGGATGAAGTCTCTATCACCAGGCTGGAGTACAGTGGTGCTATCTGAGCTCACTGCAACTTCTGCCTCCCGGGTTCAAGGAATTCTCCTGCCTCAGCCTCCCGAGTACATAGGACTACAGGCGCCCACCACCACGCTCAGCTAATTTTTCTTGTATTTTACTAGAGAGGGGGTTTCGCCATGTTGGCCAGGATGGTCTCGATCTCCTGACCTCATGATCCACCAGCCTCGGCCTCCCAAAGTGCTGGGGTTACAGGTGTGACCCACCGTGCCCGGCCGCTACCTTTCGTCTATACCCAAATTATGTTTTCTTCTTTCTCTCTCCTCCAAACCCTTCCTAATTCCTTTAACAAACATGTATTCAAAACATACTATGTTCCAGGTACTGCTACACCCTGGTATGTATACAGCATCATAATCCCTATTCTCATGGAGCTTAGACTAACGGGAGAGACAGATCTTAAGTAAATAATAATAACAGCTTCCACTTATATGACAGTTACAATGTGAGAGGCACTGTTATAAACTCTTTTTATCTTCTGACTCATTTACTCTTCACGCAAACCTGAGAGTCATGCTACTTCCCATGTAGGTCAGTCAGAAAACAAAAACATCACCAGTCATTTTTACAGAGACTTTAAAATAAGAATGGCTAACCAGGTATTGGAGGACACAAAAAGCCAAAGGAAGATATTGAGTTAACAAAGACAGAAATTGCAGGAAGCTGCTAAAACCTGCAGGTCTAGGGAAACACAAGGAAAATGTTGGAGGTCCATACTTCTAAGGTCTAATGAATTAATTTAATTACTTAGTTAAATAATTAATTAATTTGAAAGTGTGAGGGAAGGATCTCTTGGAACTGGGACCCAAACATCTCAGAAACAAAAGGCCACCCTGAAGATAAAATGCAGACCTCTAGGGAAGGCGTACTGTTCAGATGGTGCTGGCATCTCTGGGGCACCAGGAAGCTGGTTCTGAAAGTATAGGGGGAAAACCATGGGACAAAACCAACTGTAGCTCTGAAGCCAACTGTCACTGCCCAGGTGAAAAGCTGTCAAGAAGAAGAGAAAGCAAACAGGAAAAGTGCTTCCCTTGTCCAGCCTGCCTGTCTCCCTCCAGCACTCCCTATTGACAGAATTTAACGAGGATCTAGCTTGCAAAGACCACCGTCATAAAGCAGAGTATAGAAGTGTGAACTTAAAACTGAGAGGGAATCATTTAATAACCAGCTTAATCACACCTTTGGCCATTCAAATCTGTACACACCTTTTTATATGATTTTGAACTCCATTGAACAAGAAAGACAACTTTATGCTTTTGCTTAATGAGATGCATTTATCCTCCATACAAGTAAATGCACTCTTACTTTTTCTCTAAATAAGGACACAGAGTCCTAAAGTCATCTCTATCTCAGAGTAATATCCTACATATTCATTTCCATGCAATGTTAAATGCTCTTGAAATCCAATCAATTCCACCTGTCAGCTACTGTCAATAATTTTTATGTAGAATAATAGAGGAAAATGAGAAGAAAATATGACAAGAAAGGAAAAAGATATGCCTAGGCCCAGGGTTTGTGTTTTTTTAACTGCTAATGAGCCTGCAAGCAATATTTCTAACTTCCTTCTTCTACTACCAATTCTACATTTTGTTTTCCTCAACTAGACCCTCATGGGATCAGCGTTATCTATCTGGTGGGACGATGAAAATCTTCCTTCTTGAAAGGTTCAAATTTTCAATGGCCTGGATTTTTTTCAGTTTCAGAGCTTTATATTTACTGTTATTGGACAGGAAAAATAAAGCAGCATTTCAGAGAATCTCCTGCATTCCTACCTCATTGTGCAACAGCTATGCAATTCCCTTTTAACAATCAGGGTCAGTTTTTTCAGCCTGTAGAATAACCTCTGTGCTTATATTGTAGCATGGAGGCATCAGGAACCCAAAATGGTCTTAGCATTCAACTCAACTAAAGTATTGTTATTTTCCCTAGTGGAAGCATTTCTCCCTTGGTAACTAAGACTTCCAAATGAGCAAGAATCAAAGTTTCAGGGATGGGAGAATTTATTCCCACTTCTACATCTTGATTCTTGGACTTGCATACTCTGACTATGGGAAAAGCAGAAGTATATATTAGTTCCTGATTATGAGCATATACTGCATTCTACTATATGATCTAATCTTTTCAGAGTGTTTTCCCCCAGCTTATAGTTAAACTGAGATTTCACTGGACCAGTTATTCCATTATTCCATCAGGCTGGTTGCTTCTGACGATGGGGTGCATGGTAAGACAAATGATTTCCATGGGCATGAACATATTGCTATACTTCTTTGTGGTAAAACAAGTTCCTTGGGTGGAAATAATTCTGTGTTGAGAACACCTCGATGGAGAATAAAGCATTACCTAAGTCTGCAATTAATGGTGCTGGCAGAAGCATTATTAACAGGAACATCCATATCCAAAATATCTGTTTACTCCAATTAGGATAAATTCTATCCATGATGGAAGGGGCCTAATGCCAGCCAGGCTGTTATCAACTAGCTGTAAATTAATGTAGATCTGTCCAGACTAAATGGATGAGACACTCCTGATTAGGGTTTAATGCTTGGGCAATCCATCCCTCAGTTGTTGTCAGAATACCCATTTGTAAACACCAGTTTCTCCTGTCTCAAAGCAGTTCATTATTAAACAGAAATCTAAGAGGCCATAGATGTGTAATAGAAGAGTGGAGGCAATGGAGCAGAACTACCTGCTCATGCAACTAACTTGTGCCGTCCTGGCTGGCTTCAGCCTGTTCTCTTGTTGGCCTCTTCTCCTTAGTGGCAGGTTGCTATCTTACATGCCCAATCTATGGCTTCATGACCCAGAAAACCCAGTTCATGATGGGCAGCTCAGGTCTCATGATTGCTTGATGACCCATGGTCAGAGAAACTGATTATAGAAGATTAAATTACTTGCCAAATGACAGAGGCAAAAGTCAAACTTAGGCTGCCTGTCTCAAGTCTTTACTCTTAATGATTATGCACAAATAACTAAGAAATAACTATGATACATGTAGGAAAAAATACAGGGTAATAAAAATAAACAGAAGACAATGCTAACTGGGGTTTTAGGAAAGTTCTTTCTAAAGTTACATTTAAGCTTAGAACCATGAGCTAACCTATTAGGTCAGGGCAAGAGGGAAATGGTGAAGAGTAACCACGCACTAAAAGGACCTTCCTTCCAGGTAAAGAGAACAGGAGGTGCAAACCACCTGAGTAAAGAAGTTCCCTTCATGACCCCTTCCTTCGAGTGTTGTTTCTTTTTTTTTTTCCCCCCCTGAATTCAGTGGTTCTCTTTAGCCCTTTAGAAATCATCATGGCCCGTGGGTTTGTTGTTTTGTTTTGTTTTGTTTTTTAAGGTACCTCTGCCTTAGGTTTAAGATTTGACTTTCTATTTTGGAGGATGGTAAACTCTCTCTTCATACACAGACTTGTGAGATTATAAGAACAGAAGGCAGACTGGGCATGGTGGCTCACACCTGTAATGCCAGCACTTGAGGAGGCCAAGGCAGGGGGATCACCTGAAGTCAGGAGTTCGAGACCAGCCTAGCCAACATGGTGAAACCCCGTCTCTACTAAAAATACAAAAATCAGCTGGGCATGGTGGTACATGCCTATAGTCCCAGCTACTTGGGAGGCTGAGGCACGAGAATTGCTTGAACCCAAGAGGCAGAGGTTGCAATGAGCCGAGATTCTGCCACTGCACTCCAGCCCAGGCAACAGAGCAAAACTGTTCCCATCCCCCGCCACCAAAAAAAAAAACCCAGAAGGCAGACTATTTGGCCCCCATGAGATGAAGATGCAGCATGATCTCTGTCTCTCTCTCCTAAAGTCAGCCCTAGAGAAGCTCTGAAACTGGGTTTCTATGAATCAATAAAACCATGAGAAGTTCTTGCAGGAGATGTACAGTTGTCTGAAGCAGCATATTTGTGGCAGGGTGAGTCAGATGGGAGGTGACATTGTTGGCCATAACCTCAGTGTATTAGAAAGCTGTTTAAATTCTGTGTTCACTTATCTTCTACATCTCTGTGAGACTATATCACCTGTTACTTCAACGCAGAAATTGACATGGCCCAGACTATATTTTTGATGCAAGCGTACAGGGAATATTATCAGGTCAGAAGTTACTAGGCTGCTCATTTCAAAGCCCCAGGAGTTGTACATTACAATTTAGGAAAACTGCCTCATTCTAATGCTACTTCTCTTTAAGGGTTTAATGGTAAACCTCTACTAAAACAGCTGTTTGGTAATATGTATGCAAATGGGAAATACTATTTCATAGTCCCTGGAAACTACTTCCTTAAGGCTAATTCCTTCCCCAAGGAATGAGCTAAAGTTCCCCTTTGAACTCATCAAGACTATTGGACTAGAATCTGGTGTTCCTAAAATCCATTATCAGGTGGAGATTTTGATAACTCTGGAGAAATAGAAATCCACAGACAAAAAATGGTTATAAACTGAAGAGTAGAATTATGCTCAAAAAAGCACTAAATTGGTGTACTAAACCGTATGTACTATCTGAAGCCAAATTATTAGAAGTAGGAATTCAAAACAAGAATGAAAATGTATTTAAAGATAATTAAAAGTACAAGTTGAAACAATAATCATCAAAAAGAGATAGGTGGGAATATTTGGTATAAAGTATAATCAATAAAATAAAGAACACAATAGATGGAACATTAAAACAGATCTTAAAACATGAACAAAGATTGGCAGCTGGAAGATCAGAATAAGGATATCTTCCAGAATACAGTAAAAATAAAAAAGAGGACTTAGATGGAAGATTTTTTATAATTCATTCAATTTCCTCACTCATTGGTCTATTCATATTTTCTATTTCTTCATGATTCAGTCCTAGGAGGTTGTATTTTTTTTCTAGAAATTTATCAATTTTCTCTGGATTATCCAATCTGCTAGTGTATAATTGTTTATAGCAGACTCTTACTAACCTTTGCATTGCTGTAGTATCAATTGTAATGTCTCTTCTTTCATTTCTAATTTTATTTATTTTTTTCTCTCTCTTTTTCTTAGTCCAGCCAAAGGCTAGTTGATTTTTTTATCTTTAAAACAAACCTAGTTTTATTGATTTTTTTTCGATTTTTTTTCTGGTTTTTATCTTATTTATTACTGCTCTGATCTTTATTATTTCCTTCTGTCTACTAACTTTGGACTATGACTATGGAACACAAAGTTCACAGAATACAAGTTAGAGAAATAAGAGAAAACATACATGTATTGAGTGTATGAATACCAAAGACAATGAAAAACCTTTAAGCACTTCCAGTGAGAAAGCCGTGCATCTACCAAGGAAATTGTGCATAAAGGGAGAAGAATGAAATGCCAAACTTCAAGTACCTGAACAAGGAAACTTAGAATATTCTTCAGAAAAATAGTTCTGTTTAAGTATTATTTCTAGGGTGGTACATTATTAGTTAAAATATCCACTTTCATAAAAGATTGCAACAATCCTTGATGTCTAGGTATTTAAAAGGCTCTTTTAGTAAGGAAAAAACATAAGTAGAAGATATATTTTTACACACTTCTCTGCCTAGATAGGAACATAAGAACGATACTTTTGAATATTTTTAATGTACCTATTTACCAGAAACTGCTTTATAACAGAAAATACTATGTGTTTTATGCAGTTGTAGAATATTTTCTCATTCTTACCTGTTTTAACCCTTTTGGATTAATCTAATATTTCATTTATCTCCCTTAATAGTCCTTAAACTATATATTCTTTTAATAATTCTCTTATTAGTTATAATTGAGGTTTTATAGTCTACCTTAAATTAGGGCATTTATCACATAATTAGTAATATTCGAATTTTGTAAGAGTTTGACTCCAGGTTAGAAAAGAAATGTTTTGGGTGGCTGGCAAGACAGCTAAATAGTAGCAGCTCCAGTCTGCAGCTCCCAGCAAGACCAAAGCAGAAGGAGGTGATTTCTGCACTACCAACTGAGGTATCCAGTTCATCTCACTGGGACTCATTAGACAGCGGGTGTAGCCCACGGAGGATGAACAGAAGCAGGGCAGGGCATCACGTCTCCTGGGAAGCACAAGGGGCTGGGGAACTCCCTCCCCTAGCCAAGGGAAGCCATGAGGGACTGTGCTTTGAGGGACTGCACTATTCGTCCCAGATACTATGCTTTTCTCATGGTTTTTGCAACCTGCAGACCAGGAGATTCCCTTGGGTGCCTATACCACCAGGGTCGTGGGTTTTAAGCACAAAACTGGGTGGCTGTTTGGGCAGACACTGAGCTAGCTGCAGGAGTTTTTTTTTTGTTTTTTTGTACCTCAGTGGCACCTGGAACCCCAGTGAGACAGAACCTTTCACTGCTCTGGAAAGGTGGCTGAAGCCAAGGAGCCAAGTGGTCTTGCTCAGTGGGTCCCAGCCCCACAGGGCACAGCAAGCTAAGATCCACTGGCTTGAAATTCTTGCTGCCAGCACAGAAGTCTGAAGTCGACCTGGGATGTTCAAGCTTGGTGGAGGGAAGGGTGTAGGCCATTACTGAGGCTTGAGTAGGCAATTATCCCCTCACAGTGTAAACAAAGCCACCAGGAAGTTCAAACTGGGTGGAACCCACTGCAGCACAGAAAAGCTGCTGTGGTCAGACTGCCTGTCTAGATTCCTCCTCACTGGGAAGGGCATCTCTGAAAAAAACGGCAGCAGCCCCAGTCAGGGGCTTATAGATACAACTTCCATTTCCCTGGGACAGGGCACCTGGGGGAAGGGGCAGCTGTGGGCACAGCTTCAGCAGACATAAATGTTTCTACCTGCTGGCTTTGAAGAAAGCAGCAGATCTCCCAGCATGGTGCTTGAGCTCTGCTAAGGGACAGACTGCCTTCTCAAGTGGGTCCCTGACCTCCATGCCTCCTAACTGGGAGACACCTCCCACCAGGGGTTGACAGACACCTCATGCTCTGGCTGGCATCTGGTGGGTGACCCTCTGGGACAAAGATTCCAGAGGAAAAAGCAGGCAGAAATCTTTGCTGTTCTGCAGCCTCTGCTGGTGATACCCAGACCAACAGGGTCTGGAGAGACCTCCAGCAAACTCCAGCAGACCTGCAGAAAAGGGGCCTGATTGTTAGAAGAAAAACTAACAAACAGGAAGCAGTGACATCACAAAAAGCACGCCCACACAAAAACCCCCTCCAAAGGTCATCAGCATCAAAGATCAAAGGTAAATAAATTCACAAAGATGAGGAAACAATAGCACAAAAATGCTGAAAATTCCAAAAACCAGAATGCTTCTTCTCCTCCAAAGGATCACAACTCCTTGCCAGCAAGGGCACAAAACTGGACAAAGAATGAATTTGATGAATTGGCAGAATTAAACTTCAGAAGGTGGGTAATAGCAGACTCCTTCAAGCTAAAGGATCATGTTCTAATCCAATGCAAAAAGCTAAGAAGCTTGACAAAAGGTTACAGGAACTGCAAACTAGAATAGCCAGTTTAGAGAAGAATATAAATGACCTGATGGAGCTGAAAAGCACAGCATGAAAACTTCGTGAAGCATACACAAGTATCAATAGTTGAATCAATCAAGCAAAGAAAGGATATCAGAGATTGAAGATCAACTTAATGAAATAAAGCATAAAGACAAGATTAGAGAAAAAAGAATGAAAAGGAATAAACAAAGCCTCCAGGAAATATAGGAACATGTGAAAAGATCAAACCTATGATTGATTGGTGTGCCTGAAAGTGATAGGGAGAATGGAATCAAGATGGAAAACACACTTCGGGATGTTATCCAGGAGAATTCCCCAACCTAGCAAGACAGGCCAACATTCAAATTCAGGAAATGCAGTGAACACCACTAAGACACTGCTCGAGAAGAGCAACCCCAAGACATATAATTGTCAGATTCACCAAGGTTGAAATGAAGGGAAAAATATTAAGGGCAACCAGAGAGAAAGGTCAGGTCACCTACAAAGGGAAGCCCATCAGACTAACAGCAGATCTCTCTGCAGAAACCCTACCAGCCAGAAGAGAGTGGGGCCCAATATTCAACATACTTAAAGAATTTTTAATCCAGAGTTTCATATCCAGCCAAACAAAGCTTCAAAAGCAAAGGAGAAATAAAATCCTTTCCAGACAAGCAAATGATGAGAGATTTTGTCACCACCAGGCCTGCCTTACAAGAATTCCCGAAGGAAGCACTAAATATGGAAAGGAAAATCCAGCATCAGCCACTACAAAAACATACCAAAATATAAAGACCAAAGACACTATGAAGAAACTGCTTTAACTAATGTGCAAAATAACCAGCTAGCATCATGATGACAGGATCAAAAGCACACAGAACAATATTAATCTTAAATGCAAATGGGCTAAATGCCCCAATTAAAAGACACAGACTGGCAAATTAGATAAAGTGTCAAGACCCATTGGTGTGCTGTATTCAGAAGACCCATCTCACATGCAAAGACACACATAGGCTCAAAATAAAGGGATGGAGGAACATTCACCAAGCAAACAGAAAGCAAAAAAAAAAAAAAAAAAAAAAGCAGGGGTTGCAATCCTATTCTCTTATAAAACAGGCTTTAAGCCAACAAAGATGAAAAAAGACAAGCAAGGGCATTACACAATGATAAAGGGACCAACGCAAAAAGAAGAGCTAACTCTCATAAATATATATACATCCAATACATGAGGACCCAGATTCATAAAACAAGTTATTAGAGACCGACAAAGAGACTTAGACTCCCACACAATAGTAGTAAGAGAATTTAACACCCCACTGTCAATATTAGACAGATCAACAAGACCAAAACTTAACAAAGATATTCAAGCCTTGAACTCAGCTCTGGACTAAGCAGACCTAATAGACATGTACAGAACTCTCCACCCCAAATCCACAGAATATACATTCTTCTCAGCACCACATAGCACTTATTCTAAAATTGACCAAATAATTGGAAGTAAAACACTCCTTAGCAAATGTAAAAAAACAGAAAGCATAACAAACAGTCTCTCAGACCACAATGCAATCAAATTAGAACTCAGGACTATGAAACTCACTCAAAACTGCACAATTACATGGAAGTTGAACAACCTGCTCCTGAATGATTACTGTGTAAATAACAAAATTAAGGTAGAAATAAATAAGTTCTTTGAAACCAGTGAGAACAAAGACACAATGTACCAGAATCTCTGGGACACAGCTAAAGCAGTGTTTAAAGGGAAATTTATAGCACTAATTGTTTACATCGGAAAGCTGGAAAGATCTAAAATCAACACCCTAACACCACAATTAAAAGAACTAGAAAAGCAAGAGCAAACAAATTCAAAAGCTAGCAGAAGACAGGAAATAGCTAAGATCAGAGCAGAACTGAAGGAGACAGAGACACGAAAAGCCCTTCAAAACATCAATGAATCCAGCAGCTGGTGTTTTGAGATCAACAAAATAGACCATTAGCCAGACTAATACAGAAGAAAAGCGAGAAGAATCAAATAGACACAATAAAAAATTACAAAGGGGATGTCTCTACTAATCCCACAGAAAAACAAACTACCGTCAGAGA
Organism: Cacajao melanocephalus; assembly: GCA_963573385.1. Lineage (NCBI taxonomy): Eukaryota > Metazoa > Chordata > Mammalia > Primates > Pitheciidae > Cacajao > Cacajao melanocephalus. The sequence continues at coordinate 19,509 of CAUYLG010024114.1, forward strand.
ATACTATAAACACCTCTATGCAAATAAACTAGAAAATCTATATGAAATGCATAAATTCCTGGACACATACACCCTCCCAAGACTAAACCAGGAAGAAGTCGAATCCCTGAATAGACCAATAACAAGTTCTGAAATTGAGGCAGTAATTAATAGCCTACCAACCAAAAAAAGCCTGAAACCAGATGGATTCACAGCCAAATTCTAAGAGGAGCTGGTATCATTCCTTCTGTAACTATTCCAAACAATAGAAAAAGAGGGACTGCTCCCTAACTCATTTTATGAGGCCAGCATCATCCTGACACCAAAACCAGGCAGAGACACAACAAAAAAAGAAAATTTCAGGCCAATATCCCTGATGAACATCAATGGGAAAATCCTCAATAAAATACTGGCAAACTGAATCCAGCAGCACATCAAAAAGCTTCTCCACCACAATCAAGTCAGCTTCATCCCTGGGATGCAAGGCTTATTCAGCAATCGCAAATCAGTAAACATAATCTATCACATAAACGAAACCAAAGATAAAAACCACATGATTATCTTAATAGATGCAGAGAAAGCCTTTGATAAAATTCAACTCTTCTTTATGCTAAAAACACTCAATAAACTAGATATTGATGGAACATATCTCAAAATAATAAGAGCTATTTATGAAAAACTCATAGCCAATATCATAGTGAATGGGCAAGAGCTGGAAGCATTCCCTTTGCAAACACAAGGCAAAGATGACCTCTCTCACCACTTCTGTTCCACAGAGTATTGGAAGTTCTGGCCCGGGCAATCAGGCAAGTGAAAGAAATTAAGGTATTCAAACAGGAAGAGAGGAAGTCAAACCGTCTCTGTTTGCAGATGACATGATTGCATATTTAGAAAACCCCAGGGTCTCGGCCCAAAAACTCCTTAAGCTGATAAGCAACTTCAGCAAAGTCTCAGGATACAAAATCAATGTGCAAAAATCACAAGCATTCCTACACACCAATAATAGACAAACAGAGAGACAAATCATGAATGAACTTCCATTCACAATTGCTACAGAGAATAAAATACCTAGTAACACAACTTACAAGGGATGTGAAGGGCCTCTTCAAGGAGATCTACAAACCACTGCTCAAGGAAATAAGAAAGGACACAAACAAATGGAAAAACATTTCATGCTCATGGATAGGAAGAATCAGTATTGTGAAAATGGCCATACTGCCCAAAGTAATTTATAGATTCAATGCTATTCCATCAAGCTACCATTGACTTTCTTCACAGAATTTGAAAAAACTACTTAAAATTTCACATGGAAATAAAAAAGAGTTCATATAACCAACACAATCCTAAGCAAAAAGAACAAAGCTGGAGGCATCATGTCACCTGACTCTAAACTATACTACATGGCTACAGTAATCAAAACAGCATGATACTAGTAGCAAAATAGATATATAAACAAATGGAACAGAACAGAGGCCTCAGAGGCAATGCCACCTGACTCTAAACTATACTACATGGCTACAGTAATCAAAACAGCATGATACTAGTAGCAAAATAGATACGTAAACAAATGGAACAGAACAGAGGCCTCAGAGGCAATGCCACACATCTAAAACCACCTGATCTTTGACAAACCTAACAAAAACAAGCAATGGAGAAAGGATTCCCTATCCAATAAATGGTGTTGGGAAAACTGGCTAGCCATATGAAAAAAACAGAAACTGGACTCCTTCCTTACACCTTATACAAAAATTAACTCAAGATGGATTAAAGACTTAAACATAAGACCTAAAACCATACAAACCCTAGAAGAAAATCTAGGCAATACCACTCAGGACATAGGCATAGGCAAAGACTTCATGACTAAAACACCAAAAGCAATTGCAACAAAAGCAAAAATTGACAAATGAGATCTAATTAAACTAAAGAGCTTCTGCACAGCAAAATAAACTAGCATCAGAGTGAACAGGCAACCTACAGAATGGGAGAAAATTTTTTCAATCTATCCATCTGACACAGGCTTAATATCCAGAATTTACAAGAACTTAAACAAATTTACAATAAAAAAAAAACCATCAAAAAGTGGGTGAAGGATATGAGCAGACGCTTCTCAAGAGAAAACATTTATGCAGCCAACAAACATGAAAAAAAGCTCATCATCACTGGTCATTAGAGAAATGAAAATCAAAACCACAATGAAATAGAATACAAATTCTAATAGGACAATTAGAATTAAAAG
>CAUYLG010024115.1:0-18902 GCA_963573385.1 Cacajao melanocephalus
ATTTTGTATCCTGAGACTTTGCTGAAGTTGCTTATCAGTTTCAGGAGATTTTGGGCTGAGACGATGGGGTCTTCTAAATATACAATCATGTCGTCTGCAAATAGAGACATTTTGACTTCCTCCTTTTCTAATTGAATACCCCTTATTTCTTTTTCTTGCCTGATTGCTTGGGCTAGAACTTCCAGTACTGTATTGAATAGGAGTGGTGACAGAGGGCATCCTTGTCTAGTGCCAGATTTCAGAGGGAATGCTTCCAGTTTTTGCCCATTCAGTATGATATTGGCTGTGAGTTTGTCGTAAATAGCTTTTATTATTTTGAGATACGTTCTATCGATACCTAGTTTATTGAGCGTTTTTAGCATAAAAGGTTGTTGAATTTTGTCAAAGGCCTTCTCTGCATCTATTGAGATAATCATGTGGTTTTTGTCTTTGGTTCTATTTATGTGGTGGATTTCATTTATAGACTTGAGTATGTTGAACCAGCCTTGCATCCCCGGGATGAAGCCTACTTGATCGTGATGGATAAGCTTTTTGATGTGCTGTTGCAATCGGTTTGCCAGTATTTTACTGAAGATTTTTGCATCGATGTCCATCATGGATATTTGCCTGAAGTTTTCTTTTTTTGTTGAGTCTCTGCTGGGTTTTGGTATCAGGATGATGTTGGTCTCATAAAATGATTTGGGAAGGACTCCCTCTTTTTGGATTGTTTGGAATAGTTTCAGAAGGAGTGGTACCAGCTCCTCTTTGTATGTCTGGTAGAATTCGTTTGTGAACCCATCTGGACCTGGGGTTCTTGTGGTTGGTAGGCTATTAATTGCTGCCTCAACTTCAGCCCTTGTTATTGGTCTATTCAGGGTTTCAACTTCTTCCTGGTTTAGGCTTGGGAGGGCACAAGTGTCCAGGAATTTATCCATTTCTTTCAGGCTTACTAGTTCATGTGTATAGAGTTGTTTGTAGTAATCTCTGATGGTAGTTTGTATTTTTGGGGAATCAGTGGGATATTCCCTTTATCGTTTTAATTTATTTTACTTTAGGTGCATACTATATCTGGCATTTCTCCCAATGTTATCCCTCCCCACCCTCCTCTCACTCTCCACCCCCTACCCCCTACCCCCCCAATTCTCCCCTAACCCCCCTCAACTGCCCCCGGTGTGTGACGCTCCTCTCCCTGAATCCATGTGTTCTCGTTGTTCAACACCCACCTATGAGTGAGAACATACGGTGTTTGGCTTTCTGTTCTTGTGTCAGTTTGCTGAGAGTGATGGTTTCCAGATTCATCCAAGTCCCTACAAAGGACACAAACTCATCGTTTTTTTATGGCTGCATAGTATGCCATGATGTGTATGTACCACATTTTCTTTGTCCAGTCTATTATTGTTGGGCATTTGGGTTGGCTCCAGGTCTTTGCTATTGTACACAGGGCTGCAGTGAACATACGTGTGCATGTGTCTTCATAGTAGAACGATTTATAGTTCTTTGGGTATATACCCAGTAACGGGATTGTGGGGTCAAATGGAATTTCTATGTCTAAATCCTTGAGAAATCACCACACTCTTCCACAATGGTTGAACTACTTTACACTCCCACCAACAGTGTAAGAGTGTTCCTATTTCTCCACATCCTCTCCAGCATCTGTTGTCTCCAGATTTTTAAATGATCGCCATTCTAACTGGCGTGAGATGATATCTCAGTGTGGTTTTGATTTTCATTTCTCTAATGACCAGTGATGATGAGCATTTTTTCATATGTTTGTTGGCCTCATATATGTCTTCTTTTGAAAAGTGTCTGTTCATATCCTTCGCCCATTTTTGAATGGGATTGTTTGTTTTTTCTTTTATCGCTTTTTATTGCATCTAATTGATTCTTCTCTCTTTTCTTTTTTATTAATCTGGCTAGTGGTCTATTTTGTTGATCTTTTTAAAAAACCAGCTCCTGTATTTATTGATTTTTTCAAGGCTTTTTTGTTTATCTCCTTCACTTCTGCTCTGATCTTAGTTATTTCTTGTCTTCTGCTAGCTTTTGAGTTTTTTTGATCTTGCTCCTCTAGCTCTTTCAATTTTGATGATAGGGTGTCGATTTTAGACCTTTCCTTGCTTCTCACGTGAGCATTTACTGCTATGAATTTTCTTCTGGACACTGCTTTAATGTATCCCAGAGATTCTGGTACATTTTGTCTTCATTCTTGTTAGTTTTAAACAGCATCTTTAATTCTGCCTTCATTTCATTATTTATCTCGTCTACATTCAGGAGCCAATTGTTCATTTTCCATAAAGTTGTGCGGTTTTGAGTTAGTTTCTTAATCCTGAGTTCTAATTTGATTGCACTGTGGTCTGAGAGACTGTTTCTTCTGATTTCCGTTCTTTTGCATTTGCTGAGGAATGATTTATTTCCAATTATGTGGTCAATTTTAGAGTAGGTGTGATGTGGTGCTGAGAAGAACGTATTTTCTGCGAATTTGGCACGGAGAATTCTGTAAATGTCTGTTAGGTTTGCTTGGTCCAGATCTGTATTTAAGTCTTGGATTTCCTTGTTAATTTTCTGTCTTGTTGATCTGTCTAATATTGACAGTGGAGTGTTAAAGTCTCCCACTATTATTGTGTGGGAGTCTAAGTCTCTCTGTAGGTCATTAAGGACTTGACTTATGTGTCTAGGTGCTCCTGTATTGGGTGCGTATATATTTAGGATCGTAAGCTCTTCTTTTTGCATTGATCCTTTTCCCATTACGTAATGGCCTTCTTTGTCTCTTTTGATCTTTGTTGGTTTAAAGTTTTTATTGGAGACTAAGATTGCAACTCCTGCTTTTTTTTCTCTCCATTTGCTTGGTAAATCTTCCTCCATCCCTTTATTTTGAGTCTGTGTGTATCCTTGCATGTGAGTTGGGTTTCCTGGATACAGCACACGAATGGGTTTTGAATTTTTATCCAATTTGCCTGTGTCTTTTGATTGGGGCATTTAACGCATTTACATTTAAGTTTAATATTGTTATGTGTGAATTTGATCCTGCCATTTTGATGCTGGCTGGTTGTTTTGCCCATTAGTTGATGCAGTTTCTTCATTGTGTTGATGCTGTTTACCATTTGGTATGTTTTGGAGTGGCTGGTACTGCTTGTTCCTTTCTACGTTTAGTGCTTCTTTCAGGAGCTCTTGTAAGGCAGGCCTGGTGGTGAAGAAATCTCTGAGCAACTGCTTGTTCATAAAGGATTTTATTTCTCCTTCGCTTATGAAGCTTAGTTTGGCTGGATATGAAATTCTATGTTGAAAGTTCTTTTCTTTAAGGATGTTGAATATTGGCCCCCACTGTCTTCTGGCTTGTAGGGTTTCTGCCGGGAGATCCACTATGAGTCTGATGGGCTTCCCTTTGTGAGTAACTGACCTTTCTCTCTGGCTGCCCTTACTATTTTTTCCTTCATTTCAACCCTGGTGAATCTGACAATTATGTGCCTTGGGGTTGCTCTTCTTGAGGAATATCTTTGTGGTGTTCTCTGTATTTCCTGGACTTGAATGGTGGCCTGCCTTGCTAGGTTGGGGAAGTTCTCCTGGATGATATCCTGAAGAGTGTTTTCCAGCTTGGATTCATCCTCTCCATCACATTCAGGTACACCTATCAAACACAGATTAGGTCTTTTCACATAATCCCATATTTCTAGGAGCCTTTGTTCATTTCTCTTTACTCTTATTTTGCTATTCTTGCTTTCTCATTTTATTTCATTGAGTTGATCTTCAATCTCTGATATCCTTTCTTCTGCTTGGTCAGTTTGGCTATTGAAACTTGTGTATGCTTCACGAAGTTCTTGTGTTTTTCAGCTCCATCAATTCATTTATATTCTTCTCTTAGCTGTTTATTCTCTTTAGCATTTCGTCAAACCTTTTTTCAAGGTTCTTAGTTTCTTTGCATTGGGTTAGAACATGTTCTTTTAGCTCAGAGAAGTTTGTTATTACCCACTTTCTGAAGCCTATTTCTGTCAGTTCATCAGACTCATTCTCTATCCAGCTTTGTTTCCTTGCTGGTGATGAGTTGTGATTCCTTGGAGGAGAGGCATTCTGGTTTTGGGTGTTTTCACCCTTTTTGCACTGGTTTCTTACATCTTCGTGGATTTATCTACCTGTGGTCTTTGTAGTTGGTGACTTTCAAATGGGGTCTCTGAGTGGATGTCCTTTTTGTTGATGATGAAGTTATTTCTTTCTGTTTTTTAGTTTTCCTCCTAACAGTCAGGCCCCTCTGCTGTAGGACTGCTGGAAGTCCACTCCAGACCCTGCTTTCCTGCGGATCACCTGCAGTGGCTACAGAACAGTAAGGGTTGCTGCCAGTTTCTTCTTCTGGTACCTTTGTCCCAGAAGGATACCTGTGAGACGTCAGCCTGAGCTCTCCTTTATGAGGTATCTCTTTGGATGTATGGGGGTTGGGGAGCTGTTTGAGAAGACAGTCTGTCCCTTATAGGAGCTCAAGTGCTGAGCTGTGAGCTCCATTGTTCTGTTCAGAGCTGCTGGGCAGGTACGTTTAAGTCTGCTGCAGCAGAACTTGTAACCGCCTTTTTTCCCCAGGTGCTCTGTCCTGGGATGGTGGGGCTTTATTTATAAGTTCCTGATGTGCTGCTGCCTTTTTTCAGAGCTGCGCTGCCCAGCAAGGAGGTAGCCTAGTCACAGTCTGCCAGCAGAGGTGTTGCTGTGCTGCCGTGGTCTCTGCCCAGCTGCTGTATGAACTCCCTTGTAGGTTTGTTTATAGAGGTATAGTTAGAACTGCTGCAGTAATGACAGTCTGCCTCAGTAATGGTGGACTGCCTTAGTAATGGCAGGCTGCCTCGGTAGTGGTGGACTGCCTCGGTAATGGCGAATGCCCTTCCCCCACAGAGCTGGACCATCCCAGGTGTGCAGCTGTGCTTTCTGTGAAACTCTCAATCCAGAGTGTTTCAGATTGCTAGTCTTTGTGGGGGCGGGACCCGCCAAGGCAGATCACCTAGCTCCCTGTTTCAGCCTCCATTTTTTAGTTGAATGGGCGACTCTGCCTCTCAGGCGTTCCAGGCACCAGTTGAAATGGTCACCGAGATTTCTGCGAGTTTTTGTGTGGCCACCCGCTGCACCAGCTGAAACAGCCATGCTGGAGACTTGTGGTGCTTTTCTGCCCGGAATCTCCTGGTCAGTAAAAACTTGTTTGGAAATTCGGGTTTGGAAATGTGGTGATTTCTCACTCTCTGCGTTCTTGCTGGGAACTGCACTCCAGAGCTGTTCCTGTTTGGCCGTCTTGGATTGTATCCCATGGAAGAGTTTTTCAAGGAAAGGGATGGAGCAGGCAGTGGGAAAATGGAGGGATAGAATGAAGAGTGGTATGTTTTACTTTTGAGGGTAGTAGGTATTTATTCAACAAATAATTACAGAGCACTCAGTCAGTGCCAGGCCCTGCTAGGCACTGGAGAAGCACCTGCAAATGAAACAAAAACCCATGTGGGAGCTTAGAGTTCTGTATGAAGATGCAAATGTGCATACCCTTTAACACAGGGAGTCTGCCTTTAGGAATTTATCAGAAGAAAGTAAAGGGTGCCATAAAGTTGTTCGTTCACTGATTTTCTGTGAAAAGTTATGTAACATTACAAAAACTGAAGACAACCTAAACTCTGACAATAAGGAGAATTGGTGAATAGATTATAGTACAATTGATAATTAAACATGATAAAATATTTACTACATGTATTTATATGGGAAGCAGCACATGGCATGCAAAGTGAAAAATTGGGGTTATAGAACTCATGCCATGTGTGCAAAAATAAAAAATTAAAAATACTACACATTAAATTGTATTTGTTGGGGTGAGGTTAGAGAATTTTGGAATATTTTTACTTTTTAAAAAATATATAATGAAGATTAATTTCTTTTATAATTGGCAACGTAAATAGTTCCACTTTGGAAGAAAATCATCCAAGACAAAAACAAAACAAAATAAACATTAAGCACAATAGGCAAGGAATGACTGCCCTATATTTTCTGGGTGAAATTATCCCCTGGAAAGGACTTTTTTTTTTTTAAAGGATTTGCCTGAAATGCTTTTTGTTGGCAAATGTGAGTGAAACTTCTTTTGGAGAAACAGCATTTTTATTGGGGGAGATTTTAAATATCAATGGACATAATATTTTGTTTAAATATCACCTTGGTCTAAACTATGAAAAACCATTAGCTCCTTTCCTGGTCCTCTGTAGAGGGGAAATAGCAGCATTTCATTTATGTATATATTCTTCTTTACTCTTTTTACTCATGGTAAAATAAAAATAAAATAGACTCTGCTACCTCAATAAAAAAGAGATTCTGAACATAGTCCTCTTTATATATTAGAATAAAATGTGATAGGGTACCAATGTTATGTACATAAGATGAAGAGAACAAAGCAGGCTCCAGAGAGCTATTGTATTTTGCTTTGTGACACCATAGATAGCTGCGGAGTCCCTGGATATATATATATATTTAACATCTCCCAACCGATAATTCAATTTTTAACCATATTGTAAGGACACTGTATTTGTAAGGTTCATTTAGTCTGCCGAGCATCAAGTGTTAGACTATCTAGAATTGTGCTTGTTGAGAATAAACATGCCCAACATTATGAAATAAGACCAAGAACCTGAATATTCTTAGGTAATTACAAGTGCAGAAAACATGGAGGTATTATTACCAGGAGACTTTCATGTGAACATATTGACTTGTACATAAATATGTAACTACATATACAATTATCCTATTAAACGTGGCAAAACACTGTAGGCACCAAATATATACTCAGTAGAGATGTCAACTAAAATTTCAAAGCTAGGATTTTGTATTTTCTTGCATTATTACATTTACCCGGGAATTTGGGGTTTATATTCTGTCATTTTTTTCTGTATCCTAAAGTTCTACAGGATAAGTTATTGCATGGCAGGAGCAGTAGTTGGAGCTCCTTTGGCAAATAAGTTTTATGAAGTCAGATGAAATTGCATTTACATTCAGAGGCATGGTCGTTGAACGTATATATAAAAATTCACAACCGATAAAGCATTACACAGCAGACCTGGCAGCTAAGGAGAACTGTACAGCCATACTTCTCAATCTTTCAAAACCGGTACTTCCTTTTAATAACTTAAAAATCCCCCAAACATTAATTTTCAAAGTAAAGTATTATGACAAATATAAATCAAACCAATGATCAGAATATAGTTCTCTATCTGTTCTCACTTGGATATTTTCATATAGCCCTTTTGAGAGGACATCTAATCAGTTGCTCAGTTGAGAAGGGTAGCTTTACAATCCTCATCTTGAAAGACTGAAAGAGGAGGACTCACGTTGTAGTGAATATTTCACCTTTTTGAGCTCAAGTTAGGATGAGATTACCTCATCTGGAGTGCCTACCATGTGCAAAGTGCTGTCCCAGAAATTACAGGGGAAATGGAAGTGTCTGTGCTATTAACCTTCAGCCAAGTGAGCTTATAGTTTCATAAAGGGAGTAGGACACACATGGAACAATAATAATGAGTCATATATAACTGTAATAAAAAGACACATTTAACTCTTTTAGATGTACCTCAAGGATCTAGAAAAAGAAATACCATTTGACCCAACAATCCCATTACTGGTTATATACCCAAAGGATTATAAATTGTTCTGTCATAAAGACACAAGCACACGTATGTTCATTGTGGTACTGTTTACAATAGCAAAGACCTGGAACCAAGCCGAATGCCCATTAATGATAGACTGAATAAAGAAAATGTGGCACATATATACCATGGAATACTATGCAGCCATAAAAAAGATGAGTTATGTCCTTTGTAGGGACATGGATGAATCTGGAAACCATCATTCTCAGAAAACTGACACAAGAACAGAAAACCAAACACTGCATGTTCTCACTCATAAGTGGGTTTTGAACAGTGAGAACACATGGACACAGGGAGGGGAACATCACACACTGGGGTATGTTGGGGGGGTGGGGGGCTAGGGGAGGGATAGCTAGGGGTAGGGAGGTTGTGGAGGGATAACATAGGAAGAAATGCCTGATGTAGGTGACGGGGGGATGGAGGCAGCAAACCACCATGGCACGTGTGTACCTATGCAACAATCCTGAAAGATTTACACATGTACTCCAGAACTTAAAGTATAATAATAAAAAAAATAAAAAAGAATGGTATGCCAGTTCCAAAAGGAAAGATCTGTGGATTCAGGACACAGAGAGACAATATCTCATTCCACCTCCACTTTTTCAGTGGCGGAAGGGAGGAGAGGAGAGAATTTAGGAAAGGTTTCATGAAGGAGGTGGTTTTTGAGCTGGACTTTGATGTTTAGAGCATGGAGCTCTTGGGCGGAAGGATGATTTTACAGGGCAAACGTACTTTAAGTAGAAGAGTAAAGAGGATTAAATCTGGAAACATATGTAGGCCCAGGGCTTACTGGACCTTGAATGTCAAGCTGAGAAGTGTTGCTTTAGCCTTTCATTTGGCTGGGTCACTCAGGGTGATATTCTTGGAGGGCACCTTGATGGATCCAGAGTTTCCCTTCATTCAAGAATGCCTTCCATGCTGTATTGGACAAAACAAACATGGGACACCAGAAATCACAGCCTAAAATGGATGAAGAAATGCTACGTGAGTGTCTAGATGCTATCATTTCATTTCATGATTTATAAATGTATGTGCATTCGACTGGGCATGGTGGCTCATGCCTGTAATCCCAGCACTTTGGGAGGCTGAGGCAGGCAGATCACCTGATCAGGAGTTTGAGACTAGCCTGGCCAACATAGTGAAACCCCGTCTCTACTAAAATACACAAATTAGCTGCGTGTGGTGGTGTGTGCCTGTAATCCCAGCTACTTGGGTGGCTGAGGTAGGAGAATTGCTTGAGCCCAGAAGGTGGAGGTTGCAGTGAGCTGAGATCATGCCACTGTACTCCAGCCTGGGCGACACAGTGAGACTCTGTCTCCAAAAAAAAAAAAAAAAACAAAAAGAAATGAATATGCATTCAATTGAAAAAGTTCTAGGTGAGGTGGTCAAACCATTATCAGAGATTGTGAGCTCAGGAGAGCTGAAAATGTGCTTGATTATGAAAGATGGGCAGAGACAATTTTGTTTTTGAGCAAGGAGAGCATGTGGTACTCTGGCTTCATGCTAGCAACCCTGATGCTGAGCCCATGTTAGGTTTTTTAAAGCATTGGTAATTGGTGAGTTACGAGTACTAAGAAAATAAATTGGTCCTTACACAATTGTAGGTTACTGTGTAGGATCGGTCATGGTACTTCAGCCTTGTTTTCTTGTCTTTCTTCACTTCCATTTTCTTTCTTTTTCATGAGCGGCAACATTATAATTACTAACATTTCAGCGTCATGATTGACAAAGTTTCTTATGCTTTTGTGGACAAGATGGGGCCACACGCAGTGGCTGCAGGGACTGGTGGGCAGAGGGGTGCTTGAGGAGTGCTGATGAGATGGGGAGCATTGTGGAAGCATTGTTGGGTCACATCCCTGTGGCACCAGGGCTGCTGTTTTGTCCCCTGCTGTGTTCTGCTAACATTGGTGTCAAAGAATGGATTGCAAATATTTTGGATGAAAAATTAAGGATGCGCCCACAAGTTTTAAAACAGGATAGAACAGTGCATCAAGACGAGCAAGATGATGTTTGAGAGGTATATTTTTATCGTCCCACCCATGGGTGCTAAAGCCAGTTACAAATGGCTTGGATTGAGTCAGTGGAGTTTAGGATAACTTAGATGGTACGTTGTTGTTTTAATGAATGATGTGGAACTAGAGGGTGATTTATATGTCCATGAAGAGGTCATTCTTAGAATGTGTGGGTAGAAGTATAACTAAGAGAATGGAAGGCTTGCTTTCTTGTGACTCTAGATGATGCAGTTAGAACTGAAGTATTGTGCACAGCTCTGGGTACCTCGTTTAGGAGGGACTTGAGGTTCCCTGGTGCGTGTACTTACAGGACAGCTGTTTGGTTGGTGGGAGTTTTCCAAAGGTTATCCCACAGTTGGGAAAATCTGAGTTCGTTGACAAGGAGTAGAATAGGTTTTGGGAGGAAGGGAGCATATAGCTCTCTATAAATACCTGAAAGGTCATCTGGTGGAAGAATTGCCTCATTCTGCTCTAGGGAGGCAGAACTTGGCCACCAGAGACCCTGGCCAGATGAGTGGTGAATTTTCTGGCCCTAGTACCAGGGAAAGCCACTTAGAAGACTGTTAAGCATCAGGTAGGTTATAAGCCTAGATCTTTATAGTCCCTTCAAACCTAGTACTTAACTAATGGATTTTTTTTTTCAGGATAAAATATCACTTACCTCTAAGGCCATCATTCTTAATTTTATAATAATAGAACTAGAGCATATGAAAGTTACATCCCTCACCATGGGAAAATGCACAACTGGGGGTTTGTACTGTTGGTTGACCTATTTGCATATTTTATTTAATCACACACAGTCCTGTATTATGTATTTGAACTTTTATGAACATGTAATACATTCTGTGAAAACGTTTATATCTTAGTAGAGGATGTTGGATTGAAATTTAGATCCAGAAAGAAATGCGTGTTTGTGTTTACTTTGTGGCTGTGAAGCCTCATGAGGAGCAGAGAAGCAGGAAACATGACTCCCTGTGCATAATTTTGCCTCATATAATTAAAGTTTTTAAAGTTGCTTCCCCTTTAGCAACTCCTTTAGTTTCTTGTGTGAACGTCCACGTGTTGGTTTCTGTTTTTTTTTTTTTTTCTATTCTTGTTCTTAACAATAGTATGTTTTCCTTTTGTTCTTCCTGTGTGTTTTATGATTCCATTCACGGCAGCTTTTCTTCTTGACAGCACCTGCTTTCCATCTGTCCCAGCTCTGCCACTCATGAGCCGTGTGACCTTGGGAATGTTAACTTCTCCGTGCTTTCATTTTCTTACCAGGAGGTGGAAAAATAAAAAGCAAGGGGATGTGAAGACCTGTCTCTGGAGGCTTGCTGTAAATATTAAGCGGCCTAACTTAAATTAAAATGGAATACTAAAGACTCGTAATTGTATAATTTTAATTTAAAATTAAATTTTAGGCCAGGTGCTGTGGCTCATGCCTGTAATCCTGGCACTTTGGAAGGCCAGTGTGGGAGGATCACTTGAGGCCAGGAGTTTGAGACCAGTCTGGTCAATGTAGTGAGACCCTATCTCTACAAAATATTTAAAAAATAGCCAAGTGTGATAATGTGCACCTGTACTCCCAGCTACTTGGGAGGCTGACCCAAGAGGATCTCTTGAGCCCAGGAGTTCACCGTTGTAGTGAGCTATGAATATCTTACTGTACTCTAGCCTGGACAACAGAATGAGATCCTATCTCAATTTTTTTTTAACAGATTTGTATAACTGCTGAGAAAATACTGGGCCCCTAGGAGGTTCCAGCTTTCTTTCTGTCCCCTTACCAGTGAGCACCAGTTACTGTTTACTGCCAAAGATGGAGAACACTTATGACGTTATTCCTTAAATATTAAAATACAGCTCTTTCTAGCATGACATTGGTTTTACACTTCTTTGTCACTTTCTTACAATCATGTTATGGGTTGTGGACTTTGATGCTTTGCTTTTGTCTGTCTCTGCTGAGCAAAGTTTCCTTCTTTCTCCCAGCCTCGACAGTTCAAACCAATCAGGGCTCTTAGCTGCATATTTATACTTCTGCCCACAGAGAATTAGAGATACTTCTCTTCTGTGGATGGCCTGTATTTATGAACTTTCTTGCCCTTCTTGACTTTTCAGGATACCTGTTTCTCAACCTGGAGAGCACAGCATTCTTTTAAACCACAGTTTTATTGATTTGCCTACATGCTTCTTGTAGTTGTACTTAGAGAACATGTGCATCTTCAAGGGAAACACTTTTAAAATGGAATAAACAAACAAGGGTTTGTTGAGACTCCCCTCTGTGTTGGGAAATGAAGACTGGGATCAGGGTATCAACAGCTTGGTAGAGGGCTATACTGAGGTCAGGCTGCACCGGGGGTGCTACTGGCTTACTGAAGGTAAGACTGGGAGGAGAAGACGGAGAAGAAGAAAAAGAGCATGAGAGCAGGGAGGATGAGGACAGTGAGCAAGTCGTGGAAAGAACAGAAGAGCAGTGTGGCAGGGAAATGAAAGGGCACATGCACATGTATGACTGCGTATTTTCCCATGGTCATACAAACATGGGGAAAGAAATGGAAAGATTTAGGTGTTAATGTGTCTTGGGGTGTGGGGTAGAAGAGGCAAATTTTAAAAAACTGAACAAAAACTAGCTTATAAGAAATGATCTTATGTATGTAAAAAAGTTTACCTGCTTATGTATAGATGCAAAAGAAAAGAGAGCTCTATCCGCTAAGTGTTCAGGGATGCTCATGGTAGGTTGTTAGGTAAAAAGTTTAGTTGGAAACATAGAGGGCTCCAGTGAGGAGGAGCACGAGGGTGGCTGCAGGATGTTTTTGGATTGGGTGATGGGCTGTCAGGTGTTATATTATTTTGCTTTATAACATGTACATTTTATTAAATAGAGATAAGGTCTTACTATGTTGCCAAAGCTGGCCTTGGACTCCTGGCCTCAAGTGATCCTCCCACCTCAGACTCCCAAAGTGTTGGGATTACAGGTGTAAGCCACTGTGCCCAGTCCTCATGTTCTTTTTAATATATGAAACAACATATTAACAGTGATGAAGGGAAAACAGGTGGGTGGCCATGTTGCCATGTAACCTGTTTCAGGAGAAACCTGACAGCAGCCTCCTGTGTGGTGCACACATGTGCTTGCACATTCTTGATGAATGAGGAGGAAAGTGTGGGAGGCTTTGAGTCTCCATTGGGGGAATTGGTGATGGGGCAGAACCTTGTTATTGTTAAACTCCCCTATTCCCAGTGCCTAATAAAATGTATCCATAGTACTGGATGAAACAGTGTCAACCTAGAATGGAATGGTTTAGTGTTGATCTGTGAGTCAAAGCATGTTCTGTATAGATTTTAAACTCACTGGGGGCAGAAATAACACTGATCTTCCTCATCATTCATTTGGTCATTTATTCATTCATGCATGCCACAAATACATACTAAGTACCTAATATGTATGCCAGATATTAGACAATATTTATTTTCAGTGTCTAGCAAATCTGAAAGTCTTTTTTTTTTAATCTGCAAAGTGAAAATATAGGATATTACAAATTCATCATCATAGGATGACCTAGTGGGTCAGGAAGGCTTCCTGGAGGAATTGGTAGTTATGCTGCATATTGAAGGATGCAAAAGACTTGTAAGATGGGGTTGGGGGAGGATTCCACATTCCACGCAGATGGAAGAGTACATGCAAAGGCCCTGAGACAGGAAGTAATGAACATAGTACTGTGAAGAATGAGGTCAGTGTGGCTGCAGCCTGCAAAGCAGAGGGTGATGTGGGGACAAGGCCAGAAAGGTGTTCAGGGCCTGATCATGCAGGCCTCGAAGGCCAGAGTAAAGTGTTTTCCCCAAGTTTTTATTTCAGAAAATTTCAAACCTATAGAAAAGTTGCAGATATAATAGAATTTATTACCTAGATTTTCAAGTGGTTGACTTTTGCCAGTTTCTGTCTCTCTTTTACTCTTTCTCTTTCTCACATGCACACACACATACATACATGTATGTGTTTTTCTTGGTTGAATCATTTGAGAATGATTGCAGAAATCATGACAGACTACCCCTGAATTCTAAAGCATGTATATTTCAAGACCAAAAATAATCTCTGGCATAATTATAGCACAATTACATACCCAAGAAAATTAATTATGAAATACCTATATTTTATATACAGTTCATATTTAAATCTCTAATTGTCCTAATAATATTCATTGCTAACATATTTTGAAAATCCAGGCTCCACTGACATTTTTGGGGACCAGGTAGGCCAGTTATTTTGTAATACATACCTCGATTTAAATTTGTCTGATTATTTTTTCAGGATTAAATTCTGGTTGAACATTAACTGCTGTGTAGGTGATGTGTGGCCCTGAGAACTAATATCAGGAGTCTGGAATGTCAGTTTCATTGCTAGTGTTGTTAAATCCGATCACATGGTTAATGTGTCTACCAGATCTCTCCATTGTAAAGATAAAGTTTTCTTTTTGTAAGAAATAAAGTAGCCTGGGGGAAGATACTTTAAGATCTATAAATATCTTGCTCCCCAACAATCTTTTACCCAATGTTTGTACATTTGGCATCCCTTGTACAAGATAATTATTAATCTAGTGATTACAAAATAGTGATTTTTCAAATTCTGTAATTTTTTTCTACATTCATTGATACTCTTCGGTAAAGAAGAGCCTTTACTTCTCCCATACCCTTTTGAATCAGTATCAATCTAGACTTGTGGATGTTTAAAATCTAGATGTAAGATTTCACATGCATGTATAATCCATTTCTAACATTAAACATTTTGATGTTGAATTTTTGTCCGTATTTAGCCAACAGGAGCCCCAATCAGAAAGGTTTTTGAGAAAACTATTGAGTGAATGAAATGATAGCACAGAAGTGATAAATAAATCTGTGTTTACCACTTTTTTGTCTCCTGAGATGTTCTATTTGTCAGTCTAATGTGACTATATTTTTATTTCTCTACAGGTCTCATGGACTAATTGGCTCTCATTCAGCAGGAACCTAGCAGATAAGTCTTCCTGCTATATTTCAAGACAATGCTTGGTTTTCAAGCTGTTCTGAGAATGATCAAAGCAGTGTCGCAATGTGACATTGTCAGAGGAGGACCAGCAGCTTGAGAATTTCCTATTAATCTGATTGCAGCTTGAAGGCAGCCCATTTCCATTAAGTAGGACTGCATGGCAAGCAGCCCCACCAAAGGGTTGACAATGAGCGTCCCAGTGGCTCCGAAGAAATCATGTTACACTCAGCTGCGGGACAACAGAAATGAAGCAGGAAATAATAATGAGAGTATCCTAAGTCTGGGAGATACGAATGCCAATCAAATCATGTTGGAGGTCAGCTCCTCTCGTGATGAGTCCAAGACATGTGGCCTGGAAGATGAAATTGGAAATACAAATTCCAGTGAGCCAGAAAACCGTACCCATTTCCATAAGGAATGTCACCAACTTCAGGGCT
Source organism: Cacajao melanocephalus (assembly GCA_963573385.1). Taxonomy (NCBI): domain Eukaryota; kingdom Metazoa; phylum Chordata; class Mammalia; order Primates; family Pitheciidae; genus Cacajao; species Cacajao melanocephalus. The sequence goes on from CAUYLG010024115.1 coordinate 15,071, forward strand.
TTGGGAAGGGATCTCACACTGGCTCCACTAGCATGAAAGATTTTAGACTTTCTTCAGCTATTCAGAGGGAACTCAATGAAGAGAATATAATGGAGAGAGGCACAGATAGCCTGCAGACCCCGCGGAGTATTCAGGGACCAAGTCTGTTGAGTTGGAGGAATGTGATGGGTGAGGCCAGTCTAGACGTTTTGGCTAAACGGGACGCTGACATTCCCCGGCATGTTCCCAAGGATAAATTGGCAAAAACCCTCGACAATGAGGAACTGAGGAGGCATTCTTTGGAAAGAGCAAGCAGCTCTGTGGCTGCAGTCGGGAGCCTGACTCTGCAGCATCCACAGCCTGCACCCCTAGACTCCCTGGAAGCACGGGGTCAGGTGCCTGGGGGTGGGGAGGGGCCACAGAAGACATTGCCAGACCACGCTCGCCCGGCAGCTTTCCCTCCAACTGACAGTACCTCAGAGGGAAAGAGTGTGCGTCATCTTAAACCGTCTACCTCAGAAACCAAGCAGAGCACCCCCTCAGAGACCCAGACAGTGGGGATACATGTACTGCATGTGTGCACTGAGCACACATCACGTTCCAACCATCCAGAGCCTGCCCTGAATTTGACTTTGGCATCGAAGGAAATCCCAAGTAAGCCAGAAGCACAGTTGGGTCAGGGAAAGGGAGAGGCTAAGCTGGAGCTGAAATATGTTCCACCTAGGAGGATTGAACAGGAGGGAAAGGCAGCCCAGGAAGGGTATCTGGGATGTCACAAGGAAGAGAATCTGTCAGTCTTGGAGGGAAAGGAGCCATGTGGGGAAGCACACCCAGAAGCCACCGAGGCACTTGGTCATCTGCCCAACAGTGACCTCCACCACCTTGGGGTGGGGAGAGGCAACTGTGAAGAGAAGAGAGGAGTCAACCCAGTGGAGCCGGATTCTCTCCACAGCCCCCCTAAACAGGGCTCTGCTTCCTTAGGCAGGCCCGATAATCAGCCCACTGGCAAAATTTCACCAGGTGCAGGTGGGAAGTTGGGTGAAAGGACATCCAGCAACTTTTCACCAGGTGACAGTCATGTGGCTTTTATTCTTAATCATCAGACTGGCAGCAGGCCCTCGGATGTCAGTGAGCAGGAAAGGCGGCTGGGCAGTGGGAACGAGGACAGTGTTACAGTTGTGGTGTTCAGTCCTTCTGTTGGAGAGAGCAAGATGGAGGTGCCTGAACCCCTGGATCCTCCAAGTGGCAGCTCAGATGCACGAGAAAGCAAAGAGGTCACCACATCTGGTGCTGAAAACAGGAACCTTCTAGAGAACACAGCTAAGACTGAAAGCACCTCAGCAAGAGCAGATTCAGTTCTCAATATTGCGGCACCCATCCACCCAGAGACAACTGTGAACATGACCCACCAGCCTACAACACCCAGTAGCAGTTTTCAGGATGTTCACGTGTTCGGTATGGACGCGGGGTCCCCCTTGGTGCTCCCACCCCCTACTGACAGTGCACGCTTGTTGAACACATCCCCCAAAGTGCCTGACAAGAACACCTGCCCCAGTGGGATCCCCAAGCCTGTCTTCACGCATTCCAAGGACACAGTTTCCTCGCAGGAGGGAATGGAGAACCATCAGGTTGAGAAAACAGAGGAGAGGACAGAAACCAAGCCCATCATTATGCCCAAGCCCAAGCATGTGAGGCCCAAGATCATCACCTACATCAGGAGGAATCCCCAGGCCCTGGGCCAGGTGGACGCCTCGCTGGTTCCCGTGGGGCTTCCATATGCCCCACCCGCATGTACCATGCCTCTTCCCCGTGAGGAGAAGGCGGCAAGTGGTGACCTGAAGCCATCTGCCAACCTCTATGAGAAATTCAAGCCAGACCTGCAGAAGCCAAGGGTCTTCAGTTCCGGATTGATGGTGTCTGGGATCAAGCCCCCAGGACATCCTTTCAGCCAAATGAGTGAAAAATTTTTGCAGGAGGTAAGAGAATGTCGTGATAATGGCCTATAAGTTGACTGTTCTAAGATGTGTGATATATTTTCAGTGAGTCGTGAAAGTAAAACATCCTCTTTAAGCGAGTTGCAGATTTTCATGGATACGCTTGTGGAGAAATGGAGCTTTTGACTAGAGGAGATTGTCTTGAGAAATGGCCATTTTAACTAGAAGAGTCTGATCATCTTAATAAGATGTACCCAATATTGAAGGAGATCCCTTTAAATTTCACATGCAATAATTCGTATGAAATTAGATGAGTATGCATTAAATAGGCTTCCATGTTTAAATAAGGGAATATAATATAATATAAGCCAGGTGAAAGGAAGAAAGAATGCAAAATTAGTATATTCTTCAAATGGATCAGACTTATTTTTCAATGGGGAGTATTTTCTACCTGGAAGTATCTCTTATTTGTACATGTGAAGAACAGTGAATGAGCAGAAAGTAATGTGTTAGGCGTGGACTCTTTCTTTAAAGTAAAAATAATAATTACAACTAACATTTAACTGAGGGTCAGCTCTGCATTGGGCTCATATAACACAGCATATGATCTCTGTCAATCTTCACTAATCCTTGCAGTAATTCCCTGAGGGTTGGTATTGCAGTTTTTATCACTGTATAGACGCAGAAACAGAAGTAGAGAGCTTTAAGTCACCCACCACGAAGGAAAGAGAGCTCTGAGAGTCTCACTCAGGCCTTGCAGTTTCAGACTGCGCTGTGCTGTCCTTTTCAGTACCGGGGAGCTCTGGTGAGTCATCCTTCGAGACCTCATAACTAGGATTTGTTTCTTGAAGCAATCTCTTCATGGCAGTCGGTGATCAGTTAAAAGTAAGACAGGGGCCGGGCCCCGTAGTTCACGCCTGTAATCCCAGCACTTTGGGAAGCCGAGGCGAGTGGATCACGAGATCAAGAGATCGAGACCACCCTGGCCAACATGGTGAAACCCCGTCTCTACTAAAAACACAAAAATCATCTAGACATGGTGGCATGTGCCTGTAGTACCAGCTACTCGGGAGGCTGAGGCAGGAGACTCACTTGAACCCGGGAGGCGGAGGTTGCAGTGAGTCAAGATCGTGCCACTACACTCCAGCCTGGTGACAGAGCGAGACTCCATCTTGAAGGAAAAAAAAAAAGTAAGGCAGGATGAGATCATCCTGTCTCTAACATCCTCCAGGGCTCCCCAGGTTGCTTGGAACACAAGCTGGAGCCTGTAGGATGGCTCAGCCTTTAGGATGTGCTCACTGGGGCTCTGTCAGCTACTCCCACCCCACTTACCCTCTCCCTTTCTCACTCTGCTGCTTCAGGACCTTTGCACCTCCCTCTCTTTAGAATGTTTTCCCAGTTTTGCAGATGGCTTTCTCCCTCACTTTTTTTTCTTTTTTTTTGAGTCTCACTCAGTTGCCAGGCTGGAGTGCAGTGGCGTAATCTTGGCTCACTGCAACCTCTGCCTCCTTAGTTCAAGCGATTCTCTTGACTCAGCCCCCCGAGTAGCTGGGGTTACAGGTGCCTGCCACCATGCCCCACTAATTTTTGTATTTTTTTTTAATTTTTTTTTTATTTTTTTTATTTTTTTTATTTATTTTTTTATTGTATTTTAGGTTTTGGGGTACATGTGAAGAACATGCAAGATTGTTGCATAGGTACACACGTGGCAGTGTGATTTGCTGCTTTCCTCCCCTTCACCTATATCTAGCTTTTCTTCCCATGCTATCTCTCCCCAACTCCCCACCTCCCACTGTCCCTCCCCTCTTTCCCCCCCCAACAGACCCCTGTGTGTAGTGCTCCCCTCCCTATGTCCATGTGTTCTTATTGTTCATCACCCGCCTATGAGTGAGAACATGCGGTGTTTGATTTTGTGTTCT
>CAUYLG010024118.1:0-78288 GCA_963573385.1 Cacajao melanocephalus
ATATTTTATATATTGTATTATTTTTATATTTATATAATATATAATATAAATATAAAACATATTTATATATAATATATAATATATATTTATATATAATATATAATATATAAAATATAAATATAAATAAAATAAATATAAAAATAATACAATATATAAAATATAAATATATAATATATGTAAAACATAATAGTATATTATATATAAATTTATATATATTATATATATTTTAGAGAGAGTTAAATATATAGATATATATATATATACACACAATATATATATACAATATATATATTTTAGAGAGAGTTCTCACTCTTGTTGCCCAGGCTAGAGTACAGTGGTGCAATCTCGGCTCACTGCATCCTTTGCCTCCTGGGTTCAAGTGGTTCTCCTGCCTCAGCCTCCCAAGTAGCCGGGATTACAGGCATGTGCCACCAAGCCCCATTAATTTTTTTGTGTTTTTAATAGAGATGGGGTTTCACTGTGTTGGCCATGCTGGCCTCGAACTCCTGACCTCAGGTGATCCACCTGCCCTGGCCTAAAATAATTTTTAAAAAAGAACCATAAAGTGGGAGAAAGCAGTCTACCCAATTTCAATATGTAATATATTCTACAGTATTCCAGACTGTGTGGTATTGGCAGAGGGACAGACAAGCGAATCAACGGAACGAACAAAACTGTGAACCCAGAAGCAGACCCACATAAATATGCACAACTGATTATTGACAAAGTAAAAAGGCAATTCAGTGGAGGAAGAATAAGCTTTTCAACAAATGGTGCTGGATCAACTGGACTTCCATAGGCAAAAAGAAAAAAAGATAAAGAACCTTGACACTTAAGTCCCATACATTACATAAAAATCAACTCAAAATGGATAACGGACTTAAATGTAAAACACAAAACGATACAACTTTAGGAAACAATATGTAAGAAAATCTAAAATCTAGGGCTAAAGAGTTTTTATACTTGACATCAAAAGCAGAATCCACAAAATGAGAACTAAACTGGACTTCATGAATATTAAAAACTTTTGCTCTCTGAAAGACCTTATTAAGATGATGAAAATACAAGCTCAAAGACTAGGAGCAAATATTTGAAAACTTTTGCAAACTAGTCCTTTGACAAAGGATTAGTATGTGGAATATACAAAGAACTTTCAAAACTCAACAGTAAAAAAGCAATCAAATTAGAAAATGTGTAATAGACTTGAGACATTTCACAAAAGGGATATACCGATGGCATACAAACACATGAAAAGATGTTCGAAACCACTAGCCACTAGGGAAAAGCAAATTAAAACCACAGCCTCACTGTGCACCTAATCAGGATGGCTAGAATAAAAAACAGTCCTAACACATGGTGGCAAGAGTGTGGAGAAACTGGAACATTCATATACCGCTAGTAGGAATGTAAAATGGTACAGCTACTCTGGAAAAGAGTTAGCAATTTCTTAAAAAACTACCACCTGACCCAGTAATTGCACTCCTGGATGTTTATCCCAGATAAATGAAAACTTATGTTCACACAAAAACCTGTGCAGGAATGTCCATAGCAGCTTAATTTCTAATAGTCAAAAACTAGAAACAACTAAGATGTCCTTCAATGACTGCATAAGCACACTATGGTATGTCCACACAGTGGAAAACTACTCAGCTATAAAGAAGAAATGACCTATGGATAACGTACAACAACTTGGGTGAATTATATTCACTGAAAAAAGCCAATCCCCAAACATTATATACTGTATGATTACACTGATATGTGTGAAAATTATGGAAATGGAAAACAGACTGGGGTGGTGGGGTGTGGGGTAAGGGGTGGGCATCACTATGGAAGGGCAACATGAGGGATCTTTGTGGTGACAGAAATGTTCTACATGTCAAAATCCTGGCTGTGATACTCTACTATAGCTTTTTGCAAAATGTTTCCATTAGGGGAAACTGGGTAAAGGGTATATGGGATCTCTGTATTATTTCTTGCAGCTGCATGTGAATCTGTAATGATCTCAAAATCAAGCTCAATTTTTTTTTTTTTTTTTGAGATGGAGTTTCACTCTTGTAGCCCAGGCTGGAGTGCAATGATGCAATCTTGGCTCATTGCAACCTCCACCTCCTGGGTTCAAGCAATTCTCCTGCCTCAGCCTCCTGAGTAGCTGGGATTATAGGTGCCTGCCACCAAACCCGGCTAATGTTTTTTGTATTTTCAGTAGAGACGGGGTTTCACCGTATTGGCCAGGCTGGTTTGAACACTTGACCTCAGGTGAGCCACTCGCTTCAGCCTTCGAGGTGCAGTGCTGGGATTACTTTGAGGTGGAGGGCTAGAATTACTCTACTCCGAGGTAAAGTTCTGGGGGTGTTGGGTGAAGTGCTGGGATTACAGGTGTGAGACACTGCGCCTGACCAATTTTTAAAAGCCTACTACACATTAATTAATTGACTACATTTTAAAAAAGTGAGTATGCTTAACTTCAGAGTTAAGAATGCACTGTGGCCCGGCGCGGTGGCTCACGCCTATAATCCCAGCACTTTGGGAGGCCGAGGTGGGTGGATCACGAGGTCAAGAGATCGAGACCATCCTGGTCAACATGGTGAAACCCCGTCTCTACTAAAAATACAAAAATTAGCTGGGCATGGTGGCACATGCCTGTAGTCCCAGCTACTCAGGAGGCTGAGGCAGGAGAATTGCTTGAACCCAGGAGGCGGAGGTTGCGGTGAGCCAAGATCGCGCCATTGCACTCCAGCCTGGGTAACAAGAGCGAAACTCTGTCTCAAAAAAAAAAAAAAATGCACTGTGGAGAATGCATGATCAATAAGCCTAAAAAAATGAAAGCAGACCCACAGCAACTTTAAAAAATTTTTATTTGTTTTTTAGACTAGTGAAGTGTAGTAGTGAGAAGGGAGAATAAAACAGAACAAGGAGTTTGATCTGTAACTCAAAAATCAATTGAGATAACTCACTACATTTGGACCAACCATTCACAGCAATTCTTAATCAGCAGATGCTGGACTTCCTACTCTCCTTCCTGCTCTAGGGATGTTCAGCCAGATTCAGAAATTAACAAGTATGCCCTAAAATAGACAAATGTAATGGAATAATACTTTAAGAGACTGATCAGGTCACAAATCAAGAATCCAGATTGTCAAATTTTATATTTTCTACCATGAGTCATATCGAAGCCTGAGATAGGAGAGTCATCCAATTTTGCAACTCATTTAAGTATAAAGACCTAGACTGTTGTCTCATGTAAACAGATGGTATGGATCAGTTTCCCCACTACCTTCTGTGTGCGTCAGAGGTGAAAGCACTCAGGTTAGGAAGGGGAGGCACAGAAAAGGCACAGGGTTCATGATGAAAGCCAGCGATGTTGCTGGGTTGCAAAAGTAACCTGGATTTCAGAGAAACATCACTCTAACCTGACCTCCACCAAGACATAACTTAGAAGCTTGTCTTCAAGGTTATTCTCTGTGAAGTGCTAGAATACTTCTTTTCCATCTTACTAATCTGCTTTTCTCTTAAAAAAATAAAAAAGTATCCTCTGAGACCCATCTGTGATATGCTCCCTGCCATGTCCTCTGACTCTGATCATGTGCACATATATATTTAGGCAGCTTGAGGTCCCACGGCTTCAGCTGTCACACTCATCAACAGTAGCTTCAAGTACAGGAACATGTTACTATTTATTCTTTCATGATAATGATGAGAATTGTTATTATTTATTTATTTTAAATTATGCTTTAAGTTCTGGGGTACATGTGCAGAACATGCAGGTTTGTTACATAGGTATAAACATGCCATGGTGGTTGGCTGCATCCATCACCCCATCATCTACATTAGGTATTTCTCCTAATGCTATCCCTCCCCTAGCCCGCCACCCACTGATAGGCCCCAGTGTGTGATGTTCCTCTCCCTGTGTCCATGTGTTCTCATTGTTCAACTCCTACTTAGGAGTGAGAACATGCGGTGTTTGGTTTTCTTTTCCAGTGTTAATTTGCTGAGAATCATGGTTTCCAGCTTCATCCATGTCCCTGCAAAAGGCATAAATTCATCCTTTTGTATGGCTGCATAGTATTCCATGGTGTATATGTGCCATATTTTCTTTATCCAGTCTATCATTGATGGGCATTTGGGTTGGTTCCAAGTCTTCGCTATTGTGAACAGTGTCTTTATAATAGAATGACTTATAATTCTTTGGGTAGATACCAGTAATGGGATTGCTGGGTCAAATGATATTTCTGGTCCTAGATCCTTGAGGAATTGCCACACTGTCTTCCACAATAGTTGAACTAATTTACACTCCCACCAACAGTGTAAAAGCATTCCTATTTCTCTGTATCCTCTCCAGGATCTGTTGTCTCCTGACTTTTTAATGATCACCATTCTAACTGGCGTGAGATGGTGGTTTTCATTTTCATTTCTCATTGTGGTTTTGATTTGCATTTCTCAGTGATGATGAGCTTTTTTCATGTTTGTTGGCTGCATAAATGTCTCCTTTTGAGAAGTGTCTGTTCGTATCCTTTGCCTATTTTTTGATGGGATTGTTTTTTTCCAAGAATTGTTTTTTATGGAGTGCTACTATTGGCCATGATTTACATATGCAATTAATTTAATTTCACATCAACCTATTTGAGATATTTGAAGTATTGCTACCCACATTTATAAATGAGGAAATAGGGTGAGAGGGTGGGTGGCTTGCCCAAGCTTATAGAACCAGTACATTCAATAAACAGACTTTAAACTGGGATTCACTTGATTAGTTAGAATGTGCTATATGAAAGTGTGTGTGTGTTTTAAATTAATATTATTTTTGCTGCTGTTTTTAAGTATATATACTTATTATAAAAGATTCAAATATTATGGACACACAAAATGTGATATTTTTCTATCCACCTTTACCCTAACTCTTTTCTCCATACTCTAGTTAATACTTGGTATTCTTTGCCAATATGACTTTTTTACTTTGTATGGCTTTAATGATGAAAAAGCTTATTTTTATATTTATTGACCATCTGTATTTCCTTTAGCATCTCTTCATGAACTCTGCTCATTTTCCTATTCGATTGCCTTTTTCTTATCAATTTAATAAAACCAGGCCAGGTGTGGTGGCTTATGCCTCTAATCCTAGCACTTTGGGAGGCCAAGGTGGGAGGACTGCTTAAGCCCAGGAGTTCAAGACCAGACTGGGCAACATGGAGAGACCCCCCCCCAACCCCCGCCTCTCTACAAAAAATTTTAAAAATAGCCAGTCACGGTGGCACACACCTGTGGCCCTAGCTATTCCAGAAGTTGAGGTGGGAGGATCACTTGAGCCCAGGGGGTTGAGGCTGCTGTGAGCTGTGTCAACACCACAAACTCTAGCCTGGGAAACAGTCAGACTCTGCCTAAAAAAAAAAAAAAAAAACAAAAAAAAAACGGCTGGGCGAGGTGGCTCACGCCTGTAATCTCAGCACTTTGGGAGGCTGAGGTGGGCAGATCACAAGGTCAGGAGTTCAAGACCAGCCTGACCAACATGGTGAAACACCAACTCTACTAAAAATATAAAAAATTAGCTGGGTGTGGTGGTGTGCACCTGTAATCCCAGCTACTCACTCAGGAGGCTGAGGGGCTGAGGGAGGAGAATTGCTTGAACCTCGGAGGCAGAGGCTGCAGTGAGCTGAGACTGTGCCGCCGCACTCCAGCCTGGGCAACAAAGCGAGACTCTGACTCAAAAAAAAAAAAAAAAGAGAAATCTATAAAACCCTGTATATAAGGAAAATGTGCCCTGTGTCACATATCTTGCTAATAATTTTCTTACTTTCTTTGCATTTGTTTATAGAGATTTTGACAAATATAATTTTATGTTTTAATGCCATGGAATTTATCAATATTTTATAGGAGGATTTTGAGGTTTTGGTTTTTACATTAATGGGTATATGTTATTTCCTTTGATATAGCAAACGATATGGCTCCCTCTTTCCATAAACAGACTCACATAAGCATTCTATTCAGATCATAAGAATGAAGAATGACAGAATTGCTCAATGCTTTTTAAGGGAGTCTACTAGTTACTTTAGAATGTCAATTTAGGAACATCTCCTAGATAAGGAAACACACTGAACATAAGTATTCAAATACAGAGGAAAGAATACATGTGCATGACTCAGAGAAATGAAGAAACAAATGAAAAGGCAGAAAATCAGAATGAGTTGCATGCTGAAAATTCACAAGGGGGAAATTCACACAGATCAACTTGAAAAAAATCTTATTTTGGAGACCAGAAAACCTTTCTCAAAAAGAAAACCAAAACCAAAACCCCTAGACTGTTCCATATGTGAACTCCCTGAGGAAATGGGGCAAAAGGGTGGAGGAGGCACTAAGGGCTCCACCCAGCCCCTGCCAGCGACAGCACTGCCTTTTTAAAAATCTATCTTTCCTCTTCTCATCATGGCCTCCCTCTCATTTCCATGAGGCTTAACTGGCCCAAAATGCGCTGGCTGGGGCCCTGACATCCTGGTGGATGGCTCAGCTAAGGCTGGCCCTCTTTTGTGGGAATGTCTGTCTGGTCTTCCCACCTCCAGGCCGGTTCCTACCCAGCTCTGCTTGCCAAGGTCACCGAGGACTTTGCTCCCCGCCTCAGGGATTTAGTGGCTTTTACTCAACCTCTTTGCGGGATTTCAAACTCTTCCTCCCGCTTTGATAAATCTTTGGTCTCTGGCTTTCAGGCTACTGCTCTCTGGTTTTGGGCTCACCACAGGCTGTTCTATTTTAATCCCCTTCCAGGGTTCCTCTTGCTGGTCTCCTCTGCGCCTGGTCCCCAGCCCACTCCTCATTCTGCAGCCTCTCTTTGGTGATCTCTTTCACTTCTCCTTGGCGGTCCCACAGGAACCTCAAACTTGATTTAGGTAAAGCCCAACTCAATTCCTCCATGCCCTCTCACCACCATTTGCCCAAAAGGACAATAAAAACCAGAGACACAAATATGCTCCCTCTGTATTCCCTGGCGAGTGCAGGGCCCCATTTCCAACCTCTGACCAAGTCAGAAATCTCAGTTCATCCTCAGGCCTCCATTCTCTCACTCCTCACATCAGCCTCCAAGTGCCATTAACTGAAACTCTTTACCCTCCTGCCTCACTTTAGCCTCACCTCCCAACTCATCTCTCCAGCTCCAGTTCTTGTCTCCTTCACACAACCACCACACAGTAGCCAGAATGACCTTTCGAAAGGGCAAACGTGATGTCACCTGCTTAAAATCCTCCTGTGGGCTGGGTACAGTGGCTCATGCCTGGAATCCCAGCACTTTGGGAGGCTGAGAAAGGCAGATCCCTGAGGTCAGGAGTTTGAGACCAGCCTGGTCAACATGGTGAAACCCTATTTTCACTAAAAATATAAAAATTAGCCTGGCATGGTAGCATATGCCTGTAATCCCAGCTACTGGAGAAGCTGAGGCAGGAGAATCGCTTGAACCTGGGAAGTGGAGGTTGCAGTGAGACGAGACGGTGCCACTACACTCCAGCCTGGGCAACAGAGACTCCATCTTAAATCAATCAATCAAGCGATCGATGGATCAAATGCTCCTGTGGTTCCTTGCTGCCACTAGGCTAAAACCCCTGTTCCACTGCACATCTTCCAGGGTCCCACACCGTCTAGCGGTTGCTTACTCTGCGTCCCATGCTCTGGTGCTAACCTAAATTAATGCTTTCCAGACTTTCTGATTTCACAGACCTACTAAAAACAAACCTCTAAACTAGGGCTCCAACAGAGTGTTGCTCCCTCTTTATTTTGCCAGCAAAGACATGAAATATTCACAAACCTGGTAGGGACAGGGAGGCTCTTACACATAAATGAATAGAAATGACATAACGTCAGCATATGCCCCCAGAGGAAGGACAGGTGTCTCTATATTCAATGCAGTCATGCCTTGCTTAACAACAGAGATACGTTCTGAGAAATGCATCGTCAGCCAATTTTGTCACTGTGTGAACATCATAAAGGTGCTTGCACAAACCTAGTTGGTATAGCTACTACACAGGCCTAGGCTATACGGTAATCTAGTGCTCCTAGGCTACAAACTTGGACAGCATGTTACTTTACTGTAGGCAGTTATAATACAATGGTATTTGTGTATCTAAATAGCTAAACACAAAAAAGTACATAAAAATATGGTATTATAAACTTATGGGACCATTGTTGTATATGTGGTTTTTTACTGACTGAAATGTTATTATGGGTACATGACTATGTATGAAAAAATATTTTCTTTCTTTTTTTTTTTTAAGACAGAATTTCGCTCTTGTTGCCCAGGCTGGAGTGCAATGGCAGGTGATCTCGGCTCACTGCAACCTCTACCTTCTGGGTTGGGTTCCAGTGATTCTCCTGCCTCAGCCTCCCGAGTAGCTGTGATTACAGGTGTCTGCCACCATACCCAGTTAATTTTTTGTATTTTTAGTAGAGACAGGTTTTACCATGTTAGCCAGAATGGTCTCTATTTCTTGACCTTGTGATTTGTCCACCTCAGCCTTCCAAAGTGCTGGGACTACAGGCTTGAGTCACTACGCCCAGCCCTGAAAAAATATTTTTCTTTCTTTTTTTGAGACGCAGTCTTGCTCTGTCACCAGGCTGCACTGCAGTGGCATGAACTTGGCTCACTGCAACCTCCCCCTCCTGGGTTCAAGTGTTTCTCCTGCCTCAGCCTCTCGAGTAGCTGGGACTATAGACGTGTGCCACCACGTCCAGCTAATTTTGTTATATTTTAAGTAGAGACAGGGTTTCACCATGTTGGCCAGGATGGTCTCTATTTCTTGACCTTGTGATTCGCCCACCTCGGCCTTCCAAAGTGCTGGCATTACAAGAGTGAGCCACCATGCCTGGCCAGAAAAAAAATTTTTCTAATGCAAACAAATTACAACATAAAATTTTACTTTAATACATTAAATTGTATCTATTTTATTTTCCTCTGAGTCAGAGTCTCACTCTTGTTGTCCAGACTGGAGTGCAATGGCGTGATCTCGGCTCACTGCAACCTCTGCCTCCCAGGTTCAAACGATTCTCCTGCCTCAGCTTATCGACTAGCTGGGATTACAGGCAAACGCCACCATGCCTGGCTAGTTCTGTATTTTTAGTTGAGACAGGGTTTCTGCATATTGGTCAGGCTGGTCTCGAACTCCTGACCTCAGGTGATCTGCCTGCCTCAGCCTCCCAAAGTGCTGGGATTACAGGTGTGAGCCACTGTGCCTGGTTTGTATCTATTTTTTTGATACGGGGTCTTGCTATGTTGCCTAGGTCGGTCTTGAACTCCTGGGTTCAAGTGATCCTCCCACCTCAGCCTCCTGAGTAGCTGGGACTAGAAGTGCATGTCACCTTGCTAATTATTTTCTTGATATGAGATTGTCAGTTTGGATCCAGCATGTTTTAAAATATAAGCATTATTAAAAATCCAGTTTCATCTGAGTATGTTGATAATGGAGACAAAAAGATGTTATTTCACTTACTTTGGGACTTCTGGATAAGCTGAGATAAGCTAAGGAATGGGAGTTTCCTCTCCTAGAAGGTCCTGAGCACCCTGGTGATGATTTGGCTCTTGACAGAGTACAATATTTACTGCTCAAAAGCTTCACTCTCAAGGCTAGGCAGCTTGGCACCCTGAGCTCTGAAGGGTCAGGGGAAGGAGGCCCATCTGAACACAGGCTTAGAACCTTTGCTCCAGGATTTTGAACACACTGCTTTCAGAGGAACTGATCATGAGATCCCTATCCACCCACCCACCCTGTCCGTGCCCCTCATGCTCTCTTTGCCCTGGAGCATCTGTGAACGAGCCAGTTTATATACGTTGCCTGATGCTTCTGGAAAGCTGGCAACAAATCTTCCTTATCATTTATGATTTTATCCCACATGCTTTGCATATGGCCTGGGGTTTAGTATTTGTTAAGTAAATTAATAAGGAGATGCTCCAGGAAGAGAAGAGTGCTGAGTTCCAGTCAAGACTCGGCCTTCCAACAGCTGGGTAACTGGAGTAAAAGCTAAGTTTCTAGTCAACCAGGATTGACCTAAAAAATTCTCATCGATTTAGCATCTGTAGATTTTGGAATAATTTTTCAATTTAAAAATACTACCTTGTGTTTCTTCATGCTAACAATTAATTTCTAAATAGTGCTTTATAATTCACAATAACCTTGAAGGGTAAAGAGCCAGAGAAGAATGAGGATGGAGACAGACATCATGTTAAGGATTTTGGTCCATATATTAAAAGCAATGGGAAGCCACCCAAGGAGATTTTAAGCATGATGACTTGATGAGATCTCTGCAATGTACAGATTGCAGAACTAATCAAACTGGGGAGGAGCGGGTAACAAGCGGGCAAGTGAAGATCTTCTGGAAAGGGGTCTAGAAGGGACAACTGCTAGAGCTCTACAAAAGAGATGATGGACCAGGTGGTACTGAGGAAGATGGAGGAAACTGACAGGATTCAAAAGATATTTAGAAGATAACAAATCAATAGACCTGGTTGACGGCTCAGATGAAGGAGAATGGAGAAGACCAAAGTGTCCAAGATGACTCCTAGACTTCTTATTTGTATAACTGGATAATCTTGGTCCTCTCCAACAGGAGGGAACACAGGGCAAATAACCAGTTTGGTGGTGAAGAGCAGGAGGTTAGATTCACACATGTTGGGTTTGAGATACTTCTGAGACACCCAAGTGGATACATAGAGTATATGTTGGTTACACTGGTCTGGAGTTTGGAAGTCCTAACTGTGATTTGTCTGAGTCTTTGGAAAAGCTATGTCCTTAAATCACTACACTGTAGTTCAGAGAGGTTAAAACTGTCAACGAATAAGAGTCAGGACTGAGCTCTGGTCTTCAGGGCATACGGTTCATGCTGTCTCCACTCCACTACCTTGCTCTACAGAGCATTCCTAAAAGTTCTTACTGATCCTAGTCACAAAGGACCAACAACCAGGACATGAAATGGTAGACCTATGTAAAATCCCCAACCATTTAACACTGTAAATGAACTAAAAAAAGCACTAAAAACCAAAAAAAAAAAAAAAAGTCATTTGTCTTTCCTAAATTAGAATAGTGAGCTGAGAGGACCTGAAGCAGCACTGGAGAGAAGAGGCAGTGCCTATAAATGGGTTTTCATGGAATGCCTTCTTTCTGTGTATGTATGTGTACAAAGCTTTTACTTTCCTTAAGTAAATTCAGAGACTATCAGACATACTCATGTGGAAAAAAAATAAACAAAACACTTCCGAAAGCCAAATACAAATGGCCTTTTAGATTATTTACTGCTTCGGTTTTCATCGTCACCACTGTTTCCTACATTGATAATGGGACATTGACCACCTAGCTGTCACTTGCTTTCAGCTTCCATCACAGAGCACAGGTGGGCTGATCTGTAAGCAAGTCACTCATCCTCTGGAGGTGCAGAATGGAACACATACAATCATGCTATATTTTGACAACCTAAGTTCCTCCTTCATTTTCAGTGTAAGAACAGGAGACCAAAACAGCGTTTGGAAATTGTTGATTCAGTTTTTAAAGATAATAGCTGTTCTAGGACATTCAACACCACTTACACTACCCATTTTAAGGGCACTAAAAGGGTCCTCTGAAGTCCTTGATTTTATTTACGGAAAGCATAAATGAATATTGTAATGCAAAGGACAATCAGTAACAGTAGAAGCATTACCCACAAGTAAGATTGATTCTTTCAAGTAGTTTAGACCACTTACCAGGATGAAAAGCTGCTTTTTCAATTACTATTATTAATAATTAACTTTGGAGGGCCCATGAGGTAAACCTGAATGACGCTGGTCATTTAAATTTTAATATATTTAAAAACTCTATTTTGAAGGTAGAAAATGCATCTTATTTAGTTATGACCACGGATTGGCATTTTTTTCTTAACATTTCCTTAGTCAACCCTCTTCCATAGTAATTAGAAAAGAGAAGGGCATAAACTAACAGCACTTCTTTTCACGTTAAAAAGCACTGCATCTGTAAAATACTCCTCTTTTCAATTATATTTTCCTTATGTTTACATTTAAATTAGTTTTTAGTTTCCAAATGTGTTGGGGTCACAAGGAAGCAATTCAGGGACATCTTAGGTATCAAACAGAAGTAGGTCAGAAATTTATGGCTAATAAAGAGTTCATATTAAAGTAATAATTCTAAAGGCATTATGCTACAATCAACCTGAAGGAAACTTACAAATGATTACACACAGCAAAATTAAAAAACTCATCTGGGCTGGGGACAGTGGCTCGCCTGTGTAATCCCAGCACTTTGGGAGGCCAAGGTGGGCCTTGGAGACCCAGGAGACCAGCCTGTGCAACATGACAAGTCCCTGTCTCTCTAAAAAAAAAATTAGCTGACTGTGGTGGCATGTGCCCATGGTCCCAGCTACCCGGGAGGCTGAGGTGGGAGGACTGCTTGCGCCAGGGAGGTTGAGGCTGCTGTGAGCCGTGGTCGTACAACTGCATGCTAGCCTGAACAACAGAGTGAGACCCTGTCTCAAAAAAAAAAAAAAAAAAAACCAAAAAAGAAAATGAATCTGCTTCTAATAATCCACCAGAGTAGAGACTGCCTCCATTTTTTTATATACCACATGATGATTTGTAAAATTAATTTGAATAAAATATAATCACCTACACACGTAGTTCAGGGTATAACCCAAGTGAGTTTCAAATGTGTTTAACTCAAAGTCTTAATATGTTTCCATATTTTAGAGCAAAGCTTCTCAAACTTTTTGGTGTTGGGATCCTTTAATGGTCTTAAAAATTATTAAGAACATCAGTTATATGTTTATATGGATTTTAACTACAGATATTTACCATATTAGAAATTAAAATGGAGAAATTTTAGAAATATTTAATTCAGTTAAAAACAACAATAAGCCCATTACATGTTAATGTACAGAACATTTTTATGAAAAAATAATTATATTTTCTAAAACAACAAAATGGTGTCTTTTTATATTTTTGTAATTCCCTTTAATAGAAGACAACTGGATTTTGTATTTACTCCTCAACTTACTCTGTTTTGGTTGAGTATTGAAGAAAATGCAGCCTCACCTACCCCTGTAGCTGGAAAAAGGAGAAGTATTTTAATAGTCTTTTCAGGTAATTGTGCATAGTCTTCTTTGATATTATACCAAAACTTGACAAGTGGAACTTTCTTAAAAGTTGGTTGTGCAATATAGAACTAGATAACTTTTCCTACTCTATTACAGTAATATTCATTCGTGTATCCACTTTCAATGGATAATTTACCCACTTTTTTTTTTTTTTTTTTTGAGACGGAGTCTTGCTCTGTCACCAGGCTGGAGTGCAGTGGTGCAATCTTGGCTCATGGCAACCTCCCTCCCAGGTTCAAGTGATTCTGCTGCCTCAGCCTCCCGAGTAGCTGGGATTACAGGCACAAGCCACCATGCCCAGCTAATTTTTGTATTTTTAGTAGAGATGCGGTTTCACCACGTTGGCCAGGATGGTCTCAATCTCCTGACCTTGTGAGCCGCCCTCCTTGGCCTCCCAAAGTGCTGGGATTGCAAGCGTGAGCCACTGTGCCCAGTCTCCACTCATGGTTTTTGACATCATCCGTGGGTCGTTTGGAAAATATCAGCTCACTGAATTAAGCAGATCTTCTCAGTGTCCACATTTTTTCAACACAGTGGAAAAGACCATAACAACTTAGTATTATACTACTGTGACAATAGTTTTGACTCTATTGAATCCTCAAAGGATCCTGGGGCTTCAAAAGGATCTGCAGACCACACTCAGACAACCGCTGTTTACAATCACTTTAGGGACTCAGAAAAACCTAAATGACTATCCTGGTGCAGGAGAACATGCACACTTTGAAATCATTTCAGAGGATTCTGACGCTTACTCTGCTTGGTGCAGAACTTAGCAGGGCACACTATTAAGAGAACAGTATACTAAAATCTCTTACAAAAGTAAAAAAGTTGTTTCCCTAAGTACTTAGCCAGGTACATATAAGTGTTTTTCAAATTCCCTATCTTTGAACACTGAACTTTCTTAAAGTGACACTCAAAGGCACGTGATGTATATACCTCAAGCATGTGAACTGGGGATTATGAGTTTGAGCATAAATACAAGCCTCCAAATTGGCTTCTAAAATGTATCTACATGTCTTGGGCTGCCAACTCCTTTTAAGGGTTCCATGGCTACTGATTCCATATCTAAATGGCTCTATCAGCATTGTAAAAATACTGAATCTTATTTACTATCAACTCAAAGTAGTATTTTAATTATTTAATAGTTTAATTTGCTAGTAAAAATTATAATCTACTTGAGCATAAAGAAGGTTTTAGAAATATTCTCGGTCTGAGGCTTAGAATATTTACATTTGTTTTTCTTCAGGGAAATAAAAATGTTCAGCTCCGTTTTAGGTTTTCAGGGTCATGTTTGGAGACTCAAAGAGCATAAGAAAATAGGAAAAGTGATGATAAATGACCTTTGCCAGGTGCATCTGGTATTTTATGGTAAAAAACCACCAGCAAACCAGTTCTTTCAATCTTCCTTTCCTGTGCAGCCTGGTGCCACAGGACTTGCCCAGCTTTTCCAAATTCCTACAGGGAAAGGTTAGTGGGGGTAGGGATAAAGCTCCAAGAAACAGTAAGAGCTGGCAGGACAGTTGCCACCTCTAAAGCAGCTGATCCTAGGCCAATGCTGCAGATGAGCTTTAGATGTTCCCTTCTCTATTTTGGTAATTCTCAAATTGGGGAAAGCATATCCACTTACTCTGGGACATGCCATGTGAATGTGAAATCACAGGATTACAAAGTACATCTTTCTATAGGGTTGGGGTGAATACATTTTTTCCTTTTTTTTAAAATAGAGATGGGGGTCTATGTTGCCCAGGTTGGTCTTGAACTCTTGACTTCAAGCAATCCTGCAGTCTTAGCCTCCCAAAGTGCTGGGATTATAGGTGTGTGCCACTGTGCCTGGCCATGAACATATTTTTCTAAAAAGTGCAGATTTTGGTGGTTACTGAAAAGTTCATATTAAAGTTCAAGATAAAAAAGCAGGTGTCACTGTGGCAGCTTTTATTCTGTAACTGAAACATCCTTAGTATTTATTCTCTGCTGCTGGTGGTAGTTTGCTGAGCATCCCCTTTGCAGAGAAGCTCGAAAACTGGCAAGTACGCACTTGGACTGTGGGACAAAGTTTTAGGGGTGTCGGCTACACTCCACTGTAGTGCAGACGACTCCTTTACTGTTGACTATCAGTGGAACCGGCGTATCACTTATTACTTACGATGGCTTCAGTAACTGACCAATTCTTTGTCTAGCAAATAAACCACAAGTTTTTTACTTTTGTAAAAGATTTTTTACTTTTTTACTTTTGTAAGAGATTTTAGTATACTGTTCTCTTAATAGTGTGCCCTGCTAAGTTCTGCACCAAGCAGAGTAAGCAAATAAACCACAAGTTTATTAAATGAGAAATGCCCAGTTTAAGAGGATATACTACTAGTGGGAAATTAATGCTCTTAAAAATTACCTTCTTGGCCAGGTGTGGTGGCTCATGCCTGTAACTCCAGCACTTTGGGAGGCTAAGGTGGGCGGATCACGAGGTCAGGAGTTCTAGACCAGCCTAACCAACATGGTGAAACCTCGTCTCTACTAAAAATACAAAAATTAGCTGGGTGTGGTGGCGTACGCCTGTAATCCCAGCTACTCAGGAGGCTGAGGCAGGAGAATTGCTTGAACCTGGCAGGCGGAGGCTACAGCGCGCCGAGATCACGCCACTGCACTCCAGCCTGGGCGACAGAGTGAGACTCCGTCTCAACAAAAACAAAACCCAAAACAGTTTGAAAACATCCTGGACACACCAAGATCATTCAGAATGCAGTTAAATTCACCTTACCAATTTAATTTTGGTTTGTGATAAATTAGACAAATGAGAATTAAAATTGCATAGTTCCAGTTCTGTAACCTTCAGGGAGCTCTCACACTACAACGCTAGTAGTGCGTACATCTCGCCCTGGCGCTCCAACAGGGTGTGCATAGATGCTCTACATTAGCAAGGACAGGGCAGCACGTTTCTGTAAACCCAGAGCCCCCTGGAGTTCTGGTAATTCTGACCTCCTTTACGCTTTATTTTACTAAAACAATACCCTGCGAAAATGAATAGAATCAAGACTCACAAACTCAGTGGGCCCACTGTATGATGAAAGAGCTAATGAACAATGCAGCTGGTTGGGGGGGAGGGGGGCGGGAAGCGAGAGCCGGGTTATATTCCCAAGGCATAATTAGGAGTTCGTGTCTTCGGGTGGAAGTTTCTGCAGTAAAAGGCGTGGCTGCATCTTCCCCCAGCCCAGGCACTCGCCTGCTCTGCTACCCTGGCTTCTTTATTGCCTTTTTTACTACCAGCTAAAAGCGGCATAAACCCAACTTCCTTTGCAGCTTCTGGCTAAACAGTTATCTCTTGCGGCTTTGTTTAAACAAGAATGGTTTAAGGGTTTCGCTGCACCGAGAAAACGACGCTGACTCTGAGAGACAGCCTCCCCGCTTCGGAGCCCGGCCACGGCGTAAGGGCCGCGCAGGTCCCACGCCCTAAGGCTAAGCAGCCGAAACCACAGCGCGCTCCGGGCCAGCCTGGACTTTATCGCAGGCGCAGATCGCGCGTCGGGTGGAAGTTCCAGGCCCCCGGCTCTACGCGCTCAACACCCGGGGCTGGGGCCCGGGCTGAAGCCGCAGCGACCGGGCGACAAGGGCGGCGCCACAGAGGCCGACGCGTCCCCCGCCCGCCCTAGCGCGCCGCAACGGCCACACCGCCCCACCCGCCCCAGGGGGCGTGGGCCCGGCCAGGGGCGGGGCCGGGGCGCGGCTCCGGGGCCCTTTGGGCCCCTCCGGTCTCGCCGGCCCCGCCCCCGTTCCCGAGGGGCTGAGGGGAGGGAGGGGCGACGCACTCCGGCCGCGCCGCACGCTCGCCGCTTCCATCAGTCCCGCGTGCGCGCGCGCGCTCGCCCCAAGTCCCGCGGAGTTTAACACAATGCCGACGCCTACGCCGTGCGCAACGCCCCACCGGCGCAACAGCCCCGGCGCCGGGGGCGGGGGTGGCCCAGACAGGGAGAGAGGATGAGCGCGCGCGAGAGCCGGAGACAGCGCGAGACCCGAGAAGGCCGGAAGCGCGCGTGCGCGCCCCCGCCCGCGAGCAGGAGGCGGAGCCGCAACAGTAGCGGCAGCAGCTGTAGGAGCCGCTGCAGCTGGGAGAAGCGCCAGAGAGGCCGGGCCTGCTCCGGTCGGACCGGATCCCTCCCCTCCCCCTCCCTTCTCCCTCCCCTCCCCCAAACCCACTTCCGCAGCTCGCGGCCTTGCCGCCGAAGCAGCAGCGGCGGTAGCAGCAGGAGGCGGCGGCAAGGCGTCGGAAGGATTACGCACCTGACGGGCCCGCCTCCCAGGGCTCCAGCGCGGGACACTCACCGGCCGCCGCCGCCCGGGACGCACTTCGCGGTGGCGGTGGGAAGGGAGGGACCGGCCACGGGGAACGGAACGCGAATCGCCCCCCTCCCCTTCCTCCCTCCCTCCCTCCGATCCGTCGCCCGCCCTCTCGGCTTCCGTCCCCTCCCCCTCCCGCAAGGCCCCGGATGGAGCCGCCGCCGACTCGCCGCCGCCTGGCTCCGGGGGATGGTTTTGTCAGGCAGCCAGAGCCCCGGCGCCAGGCGCAGCCGCCGCCGCCCCCACGAGGCGCCCCTGCCCTCGCTTCCCAGAACCGGGTCCCTGAGTGGCCCAGGCCCTCCGCCTGCCTGCACCCGGAGCTCTGGGACGCGGGTCATTCGTCGTCTTTGTTGCCACCGCCGCTGTCGGAACCGTTTGCGAGCTCCGGTGGCCCCCGCCCCCCCTCCGCCTTCCCGGAGCCTGGGCCGGGGGTGGCACGTGGGCACCGGCCCCGGTAGGCGGAGGCGGTGCGCGCTTACCTGTCGCCGGTGCTGCTGCGGCGGGGGGTGTGGAGGAGGCGCCGCTGGGCAGCCTCGGCCGTGCTGTCCTCCCCGCCGCCGCCGCCGCCGCCGCCGCCTCTGCCTCTCGCTGCTGCTGCTGCTGCTGCTTCTGCCGCCGCGGTCGGTGTCTCCGGCGCGGCGGCGGCGGCGGCGGCGGGGCTTTTCCTGTCCGGTTACGTTAAGGTCACATGACCGAGAGAGCGGAGAGACTAGTGCAAAGAGGCTGCGAGCGGCTCCCGCCGGGGGGGAGAGGCGGCGAGAGAGCAGTGGCGGCAAGAGCCCCCTCCGCCCCCCCCCAGCCGCTCCCCTCCCCCCGCCCGCCTCCGCCTCCTGCTGCTCTGCCGCCGCCGCCGCCGCCTGCAGCACTCCACTGCCGCTCCCACCCAGGCTCCGCGCTCTGCTCCAGCCAAACTTCTGCAGACCATGTGCAGGCGAGGCGAGGAAACTTCTCTCCACCTATTGGGGCTGGAGGCCTGAGTCACAAGCCCCTTGTTTACATAAAGTGTTTAGGTAGGACAAGTCCTTGAGGTGGTCGCATCCTATTGCCGGCTTCTGCTTGAGATCTCTTGGCCCTTACTTTTGTCCCTCGACTTTCTGTGTTTCAGTTTTAATCTTGAAATGGAGTGGCCTTCAGAACTGGGGAGATACTGTAAACCACCAATATCTTTTTGTCACCAATGGTAATTGAAAGTCATGCTGAAGTACAGATTCCTGTATTGTGCATAGAGGTAGAGGTGCTTCCTTTTCCTTGCAGACCAGTTGAGTGATGTCAGATATTTCTGTTAGGATTGAATTTGATGGTTACTTCAGCAGCTGGGTTTTCGTGTTTGAAGTTTTGGTCCCCCCCCAAAAAATGAAAGTCTGTAACGCGTGTTAAGAATTTATTCTCCTGTTAGGTTTTGGTGTTTGAGGTGTGGATTCCAGAGTTGGCTGTTTGTTAGATTTAGAGGTGTGGAACATCTTTTAACGGGGAGATCCTGAAACATGCAAACATGGCAGGGAAGTTAGAATTTCCTGATGGTCATTTTTAACATTTTAAAGTTTACTTTTTGGTTGTTGTCATTTTTCTAGGATTCGTGTCTTTCTTGGGGAAGTACAGTTTAGTTCTTTGAGGACTGGAATTTAATGATTTCTTTATTTTACACATGTAGGAGTTTTTTGAGATTTGGGAAGGATATGGTTATGGCTTTATTCCTAAGGAAATGGAGGCAGTAGTTTCTAGGATACTCTCCTTTCAAGGCATGCTAACCTGGTTATGATGTCTAACCGATTTTGGTTGACACAGCCTGACCCCTAGCACAATGAATGCCTGGCACATAGTTTGCAAATCATTTAAGGGAAGCTTACTCTCTTAAGACAATTTAATAAGTAGAAGTGTCCCTCCTAAAAATCTGAGTTTGATTTAGCAATCCAGTTATACCTGCAGGTACTGGTGACTAATTCCTTCTTTGAAGACAAAATAAGCAGCTGTGTAGCTTCACTGGTAGATTCAATGTATACTTGCCTTGAACTTTCCTGTTTCTTTATCAGGTAGATGAATGACTTTAGTGGGTAAATGTCTGCCTACAAAACCAAATTCTGACCCTGATCTAAGTAGTATCCTAGTGCACCGCTATCACTGAAACATCAAAGTTAGCCTTCAGGTGGGCATGCCTGGTTCCTTGGATTGGCTTGAGTATTGAGGTCTGTCTCATCTTATTAGGGGACTAAAATGATTTTAGTTGTTTTGTAGAGAATCATAATTAGAGATCTGTAGGTTCTTAATTCTTTTGGACTGTGAAAATTTTCAACCTTAATGGTGTCGGTGGGAGTGGTCATGTGAAGAATGAAACTGTTTTAAGAAGGAAAGAAAAAGTGGGCAAAACTAATGCTAAACTTGAGACCATTGGGCTGAAATTTGCCTATGTGTATAGTAATTGGTTTTGAGTCAAAGTAACTATGATTATTTTTAAGATCACTGAATATTTCCTAGTGCTACATTCTGTATAGGTTTGCTTATAGGAATAAACCCAGGGGTAAGCCCAGAAACTGAGTATCAGTCCTAAAAAAAAGTCTTAATCAAGAGCATCTATTCTCTTCAAGAGCTGCTACTGGAATTTAGGACTGGGCTGGTTTGCTGCTTATTCTCTCAAGGCATATGCAGCCACACTTGAATTTTGGCAAGTATGCAGATTATTCCAATTTGTAGTCACAATAATCAACTAATAGCATTATAAGGAGAGCTATACAGACTATGTTTTCTACAGCTTGTTGAAATAGAAACATTTAGATGGATACATCTGCAAAGGTTGTGGAGAAAACAGCCCTAGCAGAGAAGAGCTAGTGTATTTCAGGATAGGGCCAAGGGAAGTGTCGGTTGTCTAGTAAGTCTCATTTTGGGAGAGCCACAAATGTCCCTAGTACAGTAATAAGAAAAATAGGCCGGGCGCGGTGACTCATGCCTGTAATCCCAACACTTTGGGAGGCGGAGGCAGGCGAATCACGAGGTCAGGAGTTCGAGACCAGCCTGCCCTACATGGTGAAACCCTGTCCCTACTAAAAATACAAAAAATTAGCTGGGTGTGGTGGCGGGTGCTTGTCTCATCTCAGCTACTCTAGAGGTTGAGGCAGGAGAATCGCTTGAACCTGGGAGGCGGAGGTTGCAGCCGGCGGAGGTTGCAGCCAGCCGAGATCTCGCCACTGCTCTCCAGCCTGGGCAACAGTGTGAGAGTGAGACTCTGTCTCAAAAAATAAAAAAAAATAAAAAGGCTGGGCGTGGTGGCTCACACCTATAATTCCAGGACTTTCTGAAGGATCTCTTGAGCCCAGGAGTTCCAGATCAGCCAGAGCAATATAAGGAGACTACATCTATTAAAGGGAAAAAAATTAGCTGTGCAGTAAGCCATGATCGCACCACTGTACCCTAGTCTGGGCAACAGAGTGAGATCCTGTCTCTAAAAAGAAAAAGAGTTAAATCGCTGTTTAATTATGTGCCAATTTATTTTGGTATTTTGAAAATCTGGTAAATTAGGAATTCAAAAATAGTTTTTAACACTTTTTACTTCAAAGAAAATCACAGTGCAAGCAATCTGAGTGGATTCATCAAAAGTTATACATGAATATTCTGCAGAGTCTGGTGTTGCTGGAAGTTTTGACTGTATTCTGCTGAGACACAGCCATAAAAATATGCACTTGCTTGTGTTCTGAAGAGGATAGGTAAATTTATTTTAAAGAAGTTACACTGTAAAACTGTTCGCTGTCTTCCAGTTTGCAGACCTCTATATTATGAGAGTTGGACAGTGAGCAGAAAACAATTTAATAGTACTATACTTGATCTCTTGTGTGTGACTGTGTGCGCTTAGGTTGAAGATGGAATTTCCTTTAACATCGACAAGAAAAGTAGTAGTGGGAAAAAATAATAAAGGCGGTTTGAGTCCAAAGCAACATTTTTCACTAATTTTATGAAGGCAGTCCTGTTGAGTAACTTCTTAAATTAGGAAATTGACGTGCTTTTATGTGTTAGACATTAAAATCCAGGGCAGATACCATGTCCTGTGTGGTGTTTATGAAGCTCAGCATATACATCAGAAAAGATGTAGTGTGAGGGTGTCTTACATGGTTGGTTTGGTCATAAAGTTCATAGAAAATGCTTGTTTTATAGTTGGTTGTTACTGAGACGAGTCCCTCAAGGGATTCCCTGTGCTTTACTGAGCTTTTTGTTTTAAAACTTGCGGGTTTTAATGTTTTCAGCTGTGCTTGTAAGAAACACATTTTAATAAAATTTAACAAAAATTTAACAAAATTTTTAGGAAATAGTACTTGTATTAAGAGTGATATACCCTGCTATCTTCTATTTCATTTTTTTAAGTTGATATTGGCTGCCTTAAATTGATTTATTCAACTATTAAGTCAGGACCCGCTGTTTAAAAAACACTGGTGTATTCTCTTGCTGTTACAAATTAACCCAAAACTCAGTGGTTTAAAACAATAAACTTGTGTTTTCTCATGTAGTTTCTGTGGGTCAGGAATCTTGGAGTAGCTTAGTTAGGTGGTTCTGGGTCAGGGTTTTTCGTGAGGTTCCAAAGTGGCTCTCATTTGGCAGGTCAGCTATGACTGATGATGAAAGTTCTCCGTTGGACTGCTTGAGTGTCCTCACAACATGGTGAAAGCTAGCTACTCCCAGAGCAGGTGATTCAAGAAAGAGCAGAGAGGAGGCCACACATCATCACTTATGCCATATTCTACTAAAAACAAGTCACTTAAGTCCAGCCCAAACTCAAGGGACGAGTGTCAAAGAATTATGGACATAGTTTAATAGCAGCCACAGTTACCTGTTTTTCCACTTTATTATTTATTTATTTAGAGATGAAGTCTCAATCTGTCGCCCAGGCTGGAGTGCAGCAGCGTGATCTCGACTCACTGCAGCCTCTGCTTCCCGGGTTCACGCAATTGTCCTGCCTCTGGCCTCCTGAGTAACTGGGATTACATGGGCCCACCATCATGCCTGGATAATTTTGTATTTTTAGTGGAGACGGGGTTTCACTGTGTTGGCCAGGCTGGTCTCGAACTCTGCCTCAGGTGATCCACCTGCCTTGGCCTCACAAAGTGCTGGGATTAAAGGCGTGAGCCACTGTGCCTGGCCTGTTTTTCCATTTTAAAGATGAGTTAGGATTGAACCAAAAGCCATGCTGAAGTCAATCTGTAAGTAATTATCTTAGTTAATTAAGTCAGTTTTTTTTCTCTGAAGGCATCAAGTCACACTTCCTTCTCAATCTTCAATTTGAGGAAGCAGGCTCAAAGAATTTAAGTAATTAAGCAGCCCAAGGTCATTCAGTCTAGGAAAAACTCACAAATTTTCTCTGACCTTTCTCATTAATAACATGTAAGCTGATAAAAATAAGAAAACTGGCTAGTAAATTTTTTTTCAAAAGAAATTATATTGTAGAACTCTTCCAGTTTGCAGACCTCTGTATTATAATATACTTTACAGATAATGCTTGGTGTCTAGATTCCTCATACTGGCATGCCTCCTGTTGATTTTTAGAGGAAACAGAAAAGGTACTCATTAAATGAATTCAAACTACTTTCAATAGACAGTTCCAGATGCTGTCTGTATACTCACTGTGAGATGTACTATGCAAACTAATTCCAGTTACCACATTTTGAAAACCCAAGAGAGGATGTTGTGACTTAAGGATGATCAGAATTTAAGTGTAAAGAAAACTACATCACTTCTTTATGCTGTGAAATTTTCTTAGAAATTTTGGATCTGGAAGGATTTTGTTCTAAGACTAGTTTTAGCTTAGTGATACAAGGAATAGGATGAGACCTGACATTGGTAGTGTGAGCGAAGGCAGGATAAATTTCTAAAGACTTACTTAAAAATGTTTTTTAATCCATTAGGCTTTTCTGAATAATAGGTTGGAATACAGTAAGTTATCTTACACCTTTTGCTTTACAGAATGGGATAATGGCTACTTAAACCACTTTTCAGTTTTCTCTTACCACTCTGATTCCTGACAGTTTCTATTCTGACCTAAAGCACTATTTGTACACACTTACTTTGATTACTCCCACACTTTATTTTTTTTAGCCGGAGTCTTGTTCTGTCGCCCAGGCTGGAGTGCAGTGGCATGGTCTTCGTTCACTGCAACCTCCACCTCTCAGGTTCAAGCGATTCTCCTGCCTCAGCCTCCCTGAGTAGCTGGGACTACAGGCACGTGCCACCACGCTTGGCTAATTTTTTGTTTTTTAGTAGAGATGGGGTTTTACCATGTTAGCCAGGCTGGTGTTGAACTCCTGATCTCATGATCTGCCAGCCTTGGCCTCCCAAAGTGCTAGGATTACAGGCATGAGCCACTGTGTCTGGCGTGATTACCCTTTTTACTTGTTATTTGTCTACCTATATCTTTTTTTTTAAAATATATATTTTATTGTGTTTTAGGTTTTGGGGTACATGTGAATTGTTGCGTAGGTACATAACACCTGTATCTGACATTTCTGCCCATGTTATCCCTCCCCAACTCCCCACCCGCCGCAGCCCCTCCCCTAGTTCCACCCCTTGTCTACCTATATCTTGTATCCCTCATTCTCACTATAAGCTGTTTGAGGGAAGGGAGTTTTTATGTGTACTTTGGTACTCAAATGCTTGCAGAATTGAATTTGTAGTTAAAGGATCTAAGATAGTGATCATTTTCCCACTAGAACTGAATGAAAAAACTGTTCATTGTTCCAGAAAGCATCTGGGTATAGGTATTAGATGCTGGTGGTGCATATATGAATATCTCTGCTTTTCAGGTGCTTACAGTCAAGTGGGGGAGAAAAACACAGCTACCTAATACACAATTTATACTGCAGTTGTGCAGAGTGCTGTGGGTGTGTAGGTAAGGTTGATATTTAAGCTGAATCTTGGAGGGTGAGCAGGTGTTCAAAAGATAGACTTAGTTTTGTGATGTGCTTTGGGGGGTGGTGCATTTCTTAGCTTCATTCCTTTTTATATGTCTCCTTTGTTTTCCTTTTATTGTTGGTGAGTTACCATCATAATTTAATAAATTGCTTCTTTCTGTGGCATGTACATTCTTGTCATGTTATTTCTCTATAACTGTGCTGTCCAATTCAATTAATGTCACACTAGCAATGTGTGCTGAGTAGCCACCTGTGGCTAGAGGCTACCATATTGGACAGCACAGATAATACAAAACATTTCTGTTACTGGAGAAAAGTTCAGTTGGACATCACTGCTCTAGAATCATGTTTCTCTCCCTATTTTCACGTTATCAGTAATGTATTGAGTTCAGAATAGAATTAGGAAACTTAATAGCCTCCTAATACTGTCATTAGGAGGGACAAGTGGTTGGTTATTTATGAACAGTGGGGAGAGAGAGTAGTGGTTTGTAGTGGTTGAGAATATAGCCTTTGGAATCAGATCTGTGTTGGAATTATGGTCCATCCCTTACACTATATGGCTTTGGGCATGTTACTTAACCTCAGAGCCTCAAGTTTTCCTTTTCCTCAAGTAGGGATAATAATTACTATCAACTAGCATTGGGTGAGTAGAAAATAAAACAGTATATGGAGGGGGGCATAGTACAGTACCTCAGTAAATGATAGAATCAGTATATTTTTGAAATAAACACTGATTTTTTTAAAAAAAAAAACCTTAGAATTATGTAGTAAACGTGACTTTTTTTGTTTTTTCAGTATACAGTTCTGTGAATTTTAGCATAGTGTTTATTTGTCTAGTTACCAACATGAGAATATAGGCCAGGTGTATCACTTTATTTTGCTGTCTTTTTATAGACCTGTGCTGCTTCCACCCCTAACCCCTGGCTATCAATGATCTGTTGTCCATCACTATAGTTTTACCTTTTTTTTTTTTCTCAAGTGGAGTCTTGCTCTGTTGCCCAGGCTGGCATACAGTGGTGTGATCTCGGCTCACTGCAACCTCTGCCTCCTGGGTTTAAGCGATTATCCTTCCTCGGCCTCCCTGCCCCAGCCTCCAGATGTGCCACCTCCCTTGGCTAATTTTTTGTATTTTTAGTAGAGATGGGGTTTCACCGTGTTGGCCAGGCTGGTTTCGAACTCCTGACCTCGTGATCTGCCCGCCTTGACCTCCCAAAGTGATGGTATTACATGAGTGAGCCGCTGCGCCCGGCTTTAGTTTTACCATTTCTAGCATGTTACATAAATGGAATCATATAGTATGTAGCCTTTGCAGACTGGTTTCTTTTACTCAGCCAGATTGAGAGTAATTTGTCCAAGTTGTTAAATCTATCAGTAGTAGTTCAAAACTGATCTTTAAAGACATCAAAAAAAAAAAAAGACATTGTAATTTTGAAGCATTATTTCTTGAAATGTGAATCTGAATTCTTAAACAGTTGTTCAAGTAGTGTTTGGCTCAAGATTTTTATATTTAAAAGTAAAATAAAATTTATAGGGAAAAATTACTTCCACCTCATGAAAACTGTGTGTGAAATTAACACTCTTTTCTTTATGAAAATGGTCATCTTGATCATTGGAAGGGAAGGTTCTTGTTTTTAGTAGCTGATCCATATTAAAGATCTGTAGAGTTGCAGCAAAGTCCAGAGTTGAAAAATTGACTGTTTAAATATCAGTTTCTAAAATGTGACCCAAAGATAGCGTGATCAGTCCTGGTTTGCCCAGGACTTCCCCAGTATTAGCAGTGAAAATCTGGCTGCTCCCAAGAAACCCTTTGGTCCCAGTCAGACCTAGCATGATTGGTCACCCTATCTGAAAAGAGACACACAAAATTAGAGGATTCCAGTTCCAGGTTTCAGTAGTGAACCATTGGCCAAGTGTTTCAGCTAATCTTAAATTGCCGTCGGCATGCTTAAGAGTCAAAAATCTCTAAGGTAACCAGAACCCAAACCACATGAGGTTTTTTTCAATTAAGATCAACACCTTGAATTTAAGGTTTTGTGGTTAGAGGTTTAGATTTGATTGGAATTAATTTTGGTTAGTTTGCTCACCTCTGTCTTAATTTGATGATTGCTAGAGGCACTCTAGTTCATCCTTTTAAATGAGCAATATTAAAAAAAAATTGTTAGAGTAAGCAACTTCCCAAGCCTTGTGTATAAAAGCTAGATTGAAAGTCAAGGTTCTACTTAACCAGAGTGTCTCCTGTTTTGAGTTAAATTCAACTGATGTCTAAACCTCAAGTAGATTTTAACTTCACTAGTCTGCTCCATTTTCTTGACTTTTCACACCACCTGCCTCTTTCATAGATTTCTTTGTAGAGCATCTGTCTATAAGCAGATTGTTTTCCTGCTGCCTTCATTGGAATGTAAGCTTCATGAAAGCCAGGGGCCCTATGTGGCATCTTAACCGCAGTGTCTTAGAGCTTAGAGTAGTGCATTGTAATTGCTTGTAAATAAATGTGAAATTGGATGAAAAAAATGAATGAGTAGGTTTTACAATGCTGCATGCTTTCCAGATTATTTTAACAGTCTAGGAGATGTGGAAAGTTTTTGTTTTTAAAACATTTAGAAGTCCACGTTTTGTTTCACAGAGGAAGTGAAAATGTGGTCTTTAAAAAATTTTGTTTCATTAACCCTCTTTGAGGGAAGGGAATTTAGTATGGTGATATTAAACCTTCCTTAAAAATGGCAATTCAGGCCGGGCGCAGTGGCTCACACCTATAATCCCAGCACTTTGGGAGGCCGAGGCGGGTGGATCACGAGGTCAAGAGATCGAGACCATCCTTGACAACATGATGAAACGCCGTCTCTACTAAAAAGTACAAAAAATTAGCAGGGCCTGGTGGTGCGTGCCTGTAGTCCCAGCTACTCGGGAGGCTGAGGCAGGAGAATTGCTTGAAACCGGAAAACGGAAGTTGCAGTGAGCCAGGATCCCATCATTGCACTCCAGCCTGGCGGTAGAGTGAGACTCTCTCAAAAAAAAAAAAAAAAAAAATTCAGAACCAATGGAGAGAGCTGAAAGTGAGAGTAGATTTGGATTTGGAAACATGCTCTCTACTTTTGATCCACATCACCTTCCAGCTCGCTCGCTTGCGCGCGCTCTCTCACCCTCACTCTTGCTTTCGGTCTCGCGCTCTCGCACTCCTGTCTCTTGAGATTAGTACTTAGTAATCAAGAGAGTGCTAATGAATTATTTAAAATCTGTGTAACCTGAATATAAACCAATACATTAGATTCTAAGTTAGTGCTCAGGAGTCAGTAGTAGTAATGGACAGTCTTGAGTATTTGCTGATGCAGTTGGTCTGAGGACCATACTTTGCAAAAATTGCTTTAGGTAGTAGACAGGACAGTTATTTAAAATAGACAAATATACTTTATTTTTAAGATGATACAGCTAGAAAGATACTGATTTTATGTATTAAAAAAGTCCGCTTCTGACTGCTGTGGTTATCCAAGAAGGCACCTCAGAAAAGCTGTTGGCCGCCTCTGTCTGGTATATGCAAAAATGTGTAGTTTAAAAAAGGCTTTGTGGGCTTGCACTGAGGAGCCAACCCATTTTATACAGTGAAAATATTGCATTATATTTAAATTGACCCTTGTATTCCAAAGTCTGAGTTATGATGTTTCTTTTTTGAGATGGAGTCTCTATTGCCCAGGCTGGAGTGTGGTGGTGCAATCTCTGCTCACTTCAGCCTCCTGAGTAGCCTGGATTACAGGTGCCCACCACTACGCCTGG
Source organism: Cacajao melanocephalus (assembly GCA_963573385.1). Classification (NCBI taxonomy): domain Eukaryota; kingdom Metazoa; phylum Chordata; class Mammalia; order Primates; family Pitheciidae; genus Cacajao; species Cacajao melanocephalus. Next base: position 28,086 of record CAUYLG010024118.1, read on the forward strand.
CTAATTTTTTTATTTTTGGTAGAGACTGGGTGTCACCATCTTGTCCAGGTGGTCTTCAACTCCTGACCTCGTGATCCACCCGCCTCGATCTCCCAAAGTGCTGGGATTACTGTGATGTTTCTTAAAGATTCAAAGATGGATCTTGGGAATTTGCTTCAGCCTCCATTTCATCTGAGAGTTAATCTTCACAGTAACTGTGAGATAGGTTAATAATAAATTCTCCTGTTCACATGTATTCCATTAATCCTCACAGCAGCCTATGAGATAGTTTAATTAAACCTACTCCATAGATGAGGAAAGTAAGGCTGAAGAGCTTGAGTGATCTGCCCGAGGTTTTAACAGCAGGAATTAGTGGTAGAGCAAGAATTCAAATCCATATTGGTCTTAATCAATGAGCTCTCCTGTGATAGAAATTAGATACCACTCTGAGGACTTTGGGAGCCAGTGGTGAATGTACTTACTTTAGGCTTTACATGCTCTGTGTAATTTGTTGGTCATTTTGTTCTTAGAGGGGTGGTGATCTAAATAAAGTTTTTAATTTATTAAGTAAAAGAAAGTTTTTTTTTTAAAGACAGGGTTTCACCATATTGGTCAGGCTAGTCTCGAACTCCTGACCTCAGGTGATCTGCCCGCCTCAGCCTCCCAAAGTAGTGGGATGACAGGCGTGAGCCGCTGTGCTTGGCCTGAAAGTAAGTTTTTACTTAATGTTACAACTAAAACAATTCTTTAAACTTTTGTAATTTAAGTTGAAGTTTTAAATCATAAAATTAGTTGAGAAAGATGTAATTGCCAGTCTATTGTAAATACTGGTATTTTAAAATAAGCTGTTCTATCACTTTTAAGGAAACTCTTTGTAATTTAGTGCATTGTAATAGTGTATTGAGCTAATGTCCACCATAATCCATTTAAACATAGGCAAACTATGCAAATATAAGGTTTTCTTCTTGAAAATGTATTTGTTACATTTCCTCTACAAAACTTTATGCTAATGTTTATGAACCTCTTGATAATCTTTTCATTTCTTGTAAAGTTTTTATGTAACTTGAAATGTTTAATATGCTGTAACCATAAGGTACCAAATGTTCATGGTGTTTTCTGGACTATTTCACATTGTTTCTACTAATTAGTTGATCAGAACAGCAAATTGTACACATTGATACTTGGAGTAAAGTTTTATTGGAATTGTACTTCCTAAAAAATGGGAGAAGACATAATGGCTTCAATTAAAGGTTGCATTTACCAATCTTTCAAATTGTCCTTTTGTGTGGTTTCCCAAAAATGTTGAAACATAGGTTTAATGTATTTAAAGGTTATTGAATACAGTGGACCAAATTATTGAGGATAGGTGAGAGTCACCTCTCTTGCATAAGTGTGATAAGGGAAGATGGGAAGAACAGGATACACTGCAGGTGTGTACCAAGTATGTTGATTTTATGAAAATCAGGAGGAACTTAATCTAGAAAGCAGTTTTTTTTAAAAAATTATTTTGAGTGTGTCACTGGGCTCAAGCAGTGCTCCCACCGTGGCCTCCCAAAGTGCTGGAATTACAGGCGTGAGGCACCGTGCCCATCCTAGAAAGCAAATCTATACCTATATTCTCCTTGGAGACTGTTTTTGGGTACCCTTGGCATACAGGTACTTGAAATGGATGACAGGCTGGAAGATACCAGATGTTTATCTTAGCACTGTTATTGCAAATAAATATGTGTCCATCAGTACAGATGAATGTATTCTCTTGGTATAACACTAGCGAGTTGCAAAACAAAAGGAGATGCGTGAAAAAAAGTTGGGCGCATAAAAATAAGGCAATGTAGATAAAGAGGTGATTTTTAAAAATACGTTGTCAACCCAAGGAGGTAAATACGTAGATGTTTAGATTCTTTGTGCTTGTCATTTTTTAAATTTCCCCAAAATACGTGTGAAACAAATGTCTGTGGGAAGAATACTGTGACTAACTTGGTGAAAGGACAAAGTATTGATTAACAAAAGAAAAGGTGCCAGTGAACAGCCATACTCAAATCATACCATCCAAAATAGGTATTTAAGATTCATTTCTGCCATCAGAAGCCTGTCTTGTTATTGTATATATTGATGTCAACACTTGAGTTCCTGTATGGTTCTCTTAGCCAGGGCCATGATAGCATTCCCTGGGGATAGGTTAAGTTAAGTTAAGTTGTGGTCAAAATCTAAGCCCTTTGGCTTTAACAGGTATCTGCCAAGATTTCTAGATGCTAAGGTTTTCCAAAGTTCTTAACTGAAATATTTTCCTTTTTGAATTGTCAGTGATACAGAAGCAAACAAACACGAGATTCTTCATATTTTATTCACACAATATATTGGGGGCTGAAACAATTTCTTGATTTAAAAAATACTTATTAAATAAGCGATCACCTAGTAGTGAACATTTATTTATTTATTTTATTTTTTACTTTTGAGACGGAGTCTCGCTCTGTCGCCCAGGCTGGAGTGCAGTGGCATGATCTCAACTCACTCCAACCTCTTCCTCCTGGGTTCAAGAGATTTTTCTGCCTCAGCCTTCTGAGTAGTTGAGGTCATGGGTGTGCCTAATTTTTTTTGTATTTTTAGTAGAGACGGAGTTTCACCGTGTTGGCCAGGCTTGTCTTGAACTGACTTAAAATGATCCACCCGCCTCGTCCTCCCAAAGTGCTGGGATTACAGGCATGAGCCACCGCACCTGTCCAAACATTTATTTTTTGATTGTAGAACTTGAATATCTCTTGCAGTGACACTTTGGTTTCACTTGATCAGAAAAATACTCGTCCCAGCTCAAACATTACCTCAGGATAAAAAGTGAGAATTACTAATTTCATGACAGGCAAATTATGGGTACAAACTACAATGACTTCCAATGAGAAATGCTCCTGATAAGGTAAATAACTTGAGTTTCTCACATGGCAGGCTGTGAACTGGAGGCACAGGTGTTTGATTTGATGTTGGGCTGTATATTACAAATTTACAACTTGAACTTTCTCCAAATGCTGTCTTTAAAAATGCAGAACCTTGAGGTCTACTCAAATTTTAAAAAGTGGAACCTTTTCAAAATTTACTATCAATGCATTTGCAAAATAGCAGTCATTTGAAACTTTGAAATAGTAATGGTAACAAAGCCTCTTTCCTGCTAATAATTTTGTATCTCAAACTATCTTACTAGCATAGCCCCTGTATTTGAAAAGAGGGTTAACGTTATGGTACACAGCATTTCCACCTTACCTCTATGGTAATGAGGATGACAATCATCCACTCCAAGCGGAGTGCCCTCTTCTCATTCAGGTGATTCCGCATTAGATCTGTTAGTTCCATGCAGTGTTGAAGTTTTTCATTCATGACCTGTGTAAGAAAAATTTTAGTAACATGTATTTATATTTAAACAATTTAATACGGTCATATACATAAGAATTCTGTAGCTGTACAGTGAAAAAATCTTGCTCCTCAGTCCTCTCCCCAAAGGCAGGCAGCAACGTTATCAGTTTCTTGTGAATCCATCCAGAGACATTTTGTAATGCACAGATTTAACTGCAAAAAATACTTTGCATACTGAAGCTCTTTGTAAGATTTTGATGGAAGAACTAAAAATAACAGTTTTTGAGTCCTAGTTTTTAGTAGCTGCCCTTTTTAGCAGTTAAAAAAGGCAAACTTGAAACATAATTTTTTTTTAGCAAGACCTAAAGATAATTTCTACTACAAAACCTATGCTTGGCATTTGACCTGCTGCACACACACCACTAGGTGGCATTGGTTTTAACTGAACTGCAAGTTTTAAATTGTGATGCCTCAAGACAAGCTGGCTGTGGGGGTTCAAAGAAAATAAAGTTCCTGAATTCAAAATCTGGATGTGACAACTGTTATATACCTACCTAATACCTCTATATATCACCTGCTTCTGGAAATTGGAAATCCTGGAAGCAGACTTTTAAAATAGTTTGTCTCATGGGGTACGCTGAAGTTTCAGGTTTGGTCAGTGAACGTTAAGAGACGAATCACAGGTACGTGTTCAGGGGTTGATTGGAATGTGTTAGTTCATGTTAGAACTTTTGCACATAGCATTAAACTGCCTTACTAGGCTGGGCTCGGTGGCTTATGCCTGTACTCGTAGCACTTCGGGAGGATCACTTGAGCTCAGGAGTTTGAGACCAGCCTGCGCGACACAGCAAAACTGTGTCTCTACAACAAAATTAGCCAGACGTGGTGGCACATGCCTGTAGTCCTAGTTACTTGGCTGGGGGTGGGGGGGAAGTGGGGGCTGAGGTGGGAGGATCGCTTGAGCTCAGGAGGTCAAGGCTGCAGTGAGCCAAGATTGCATCACTGTACTCCTGAGTGACAAAGTCAGATCCTGTCTCCAAAAAAGACAAAAAACAAAACCTGCCTTAGGGAACCACAGGATTAACTCACTGAACCATACTCATCAGCACTGCCCCTATTTCCAGGGTCACCCTGTAGTTTCTAATCTCTATGAATGTTTAAAGCAGGCCTCTTTCCTCTTCCTTCCTTTCCCCTTCCTCTTTTCTTTTCCTCTTGGCCTTTCTTAATGTCTGTTTATATTGGCTGCTTGATTCTTGGTCTTTAATGTTCATCTTTAAGCTTGCTTTTCTCTTCAAACTACTGATTGAGCCCTCTTCCATTTTCTTTCAATTTAGGCAAAGAACAGGCTACATTTTTTTCCTCCACTACCTCATCATTACCCAACTTATTCCTTAGAGTTTGTTTATGTTACCACAGCTCTCCTAAACATCCCAAAGTCTCCTATTAAGTCTAACAACTTAGCTTCGAACCTCACTTAACCCATGCATCTGACAACACACTGAAATGTGCAAGCAAGAGTTCCTAGCACTACGACATGCTTTCTATTTCATTTAAGTATAGAGGCCTGTATGCTCCGTGCTTATAAACAAGGGAACAGAAAAAAACAAAACAGGAGAGGCTTCACAGAGGTAGGCAATGTGAATTAGGCTTTTTTTTTTTTTTGAGATGGAGTCTTGCACTGTTGTCCAGGCTGGAGTGCAGTGGTGCAATCTTGGCTCACTGCAACCCTTGCCTCCCAGGTTCAAGCAATTCTGCCTCAGCCTCCTGGGTAGCTGGGACAGGCGCGTGCCACCACGCCTGGCTAATTTTTTGTATTTTTAGTAGAGATGGAGTTTCACCATGTTAGCCAGGATGGTCTCAATCTTCTGACCTCATGATCTGCCTGCCTCAGCCTCCCCAAAAGTGTGGGGATTATAGGCATGAGCCACTGCACCCATCTGATTTAGGCTTTAAAAGGCAGCAGACAGGAAGAAAAGGTGGAAGGGATGTTGGTTGGGGGATGGGGACATGAAAGGAGCATTTCAAGCATAGGAAACAGCATAGAGACAAGCATAGCTAGATTGTGGTCAACCTAGAAGAAAGTGCTTGGAAGTGAGGTTAAGAAGGTAAGTTAGCTGGGGGCAGCGGCTCACACCTGTAATCCCAGTACTTTGAGAGGCCAAGGCAGGTGAATTGCCTGATGTCAGGAGTTCAAGACCAGCCTGGCCAACATGGTGAAACTCTGTCTCTACTAAAAATGCAAAATGCCAGGTGTGGTGGCAGGTGCCTGTCATCTCAGCTACCTGGGAGGCTGAGGCAGGTGAATTGCTTGAACCTGCAAGGCAGTGGTTGCAGTGAGCCAAGACCAGGCCATTGCACTCCAGCCTGGGCGAAAAGAGGTAAACTCCGTGTCAAAAAAAAAAAAAAAAAAGGTAAGTTAGTACCAGATTGTGAGAGGTACTGTGTACCGCATGTGGTATAGGCAGAACCATACCCCACACCCCAAATATACTTATGTCCTAGTTCTTGGAACCTGTGAATATAACATGGTAAAGGAGAATTAAGATTGTATAAGAAATTAAGGTTATTAATTAGCTGATCGTTTTTTAAAGAAAATTTTAATATAGAAAAAGGGAAATCACAGGGGTCAGCACATCTGGAGTGCAATGGATAAGCCTTGCCCTGGGAAAACCACCTTCGTGATCATGGTATCTCCCCTGTCAGGTAAGTATTAATTAGCTGATCTTAAGATGGGGAGATAATAGTAGATTATGTGGGTAAGCCCAATGTAATCACAGGGGTCCTTAAAAGTGGAAATAGGTTCAGAATGATACAATATGAGGCTTCCACTGGCCTTTGCTAGATGGAGGAAGGGGCTGTGAACAAGGAATGTGGGTGGCCTCCAGTCACTGGTAAAGGTGAGGAAATGGATTCCACCCACAGTCTCCAAAGAGGAATCACACCTTAACTTTAGGCCATGCCACCTACAGAACAGTTTCTGTTAAGCCACTAGGTTTGTGAAAGTTGTGACAGCAGCAATAGTAAGTAGCACGTCATGCTAGAATATCTGAACTTCATTCTGCAGGTAATGGGGAGGCCTCTGTTCAATCTGGAAGTACTGTGCTGGGCAGAGGAGACAGAATGGTGAAATAGATATATCTTTCTGCCTTCCAGCCAAAGGGTGCAGAGACTGGAAAAAGGTCCAGACAAGTCCAGGTGGGAAAGGAAGGTGAGGGGCTGTGGGGATGAACATTAACAGGTGCCGAAGGCAGGGGTCACATGGTGCACCTCTGTTTCACCAGCCCAGGGCCTCTCACATAGGCTTTCAATAAATATTTGCTAATGAATCCATGATACTTAGAGGAAAATAAAGAGTGTTTAAGTGGATATGGAGGGTGAAGGAGAAAAAGGACACCCAGATGACTTTTAAGTTTCTAGTTGAATGACTAAATAGGTGAGGCTAGCAGGTCCTTCCATGAGCTGAAATAGAGAACAGAAAAGGTTTAACATTTTCACGGGGGGAATACCGTGAGTTTCATTCTGCAATCGTAATCACTGACTAATTCTACAAATATTTTTGAGGACATACTGTATGTGAGGCCTTTGCCAACAACTGGCAAAAAAATCATCATGGTCTCTGATCTCATGGGGCTTACATTCTAGTGGGAAATAGTGCACACACAATTTTTAAAAGGACGCTATGAGATATGTAAATGAGGAAGATGTGTGAGATTGAGAAGGCAACTGGAAACGTTTGGAAGGCAAACAGGAGACTGGGATTAGAGAGAGACATTTGAAAGTCACCAGGAGAAGGTGGGACTACAAGTCATGACAACAAACGAGTGCTCATGGAGTAGGTGGCATTGGGAGAGAAGCCTCGATGACAGGACTTTGGGGACACCGATGTGAGAAAATGGAGCGAGGGATCCACTGCCAACTAGTTTCTGTCCCATAACACTTGTGGACCTGCCCTCTGCATCTGGACCTCTGCCCTCACGTTTTTACCATGTTTTATGCCTACTCACCCCTATTTTCTCAAGACTCTTTGTTCTGTCTTTTGTGGGGGAAGCAAGGACCATCTTTTCTCCCAGCACTACCATTGCTCTTTGTTCCATCTGTTTTCTTGGAAAACTGTAAAGCTGGCTGAAGGGCAGGACCAGTTATTTTTCTTTTGTATTATGTGTAATGCCAACACAATGCTGAGCCTAACTCTTTCAAGCTCTTCTTAATAACCTTCACATAATCCAATGAGTCTGAACTGCCTTCGGGATGCTGAGAAAACTCCCTTGAGAAATGTAGTTTGAGACCTTTTAGGTATGCTTCATAACTCATGCAGAAGACTTAACACCAAAAAAGATGTCCCAGAGTGAGACTGGGGAATGAAATAAAGAACAATTAGTGGAGCTGAGATCATGCCACTTCACTCCAGCCTGGGCGACAAGCGAAATTCCGTCTCAAAAACAAAAACAAAAGCTAAGAGAAACCCTTCCGGATGAGGACTGACAAACAGGACCAGAGAAAACAAAGAATATTGTAATGAAAAGGGAGAAGCGGGCAGAAGGCTCTACACTTTACTGCCTTTCTGAGCTTATGTGGGGATCAGGACGGGCCTCCCTGAGGAAGTGGTGGTGGCGGCACTGACCTCTGGTGAATAAGGAGCAGATAATCAGCTGCCTGGCTGACTCCACATTCCACGGGCTTTTCAATGAAACCAGATTCCAGGCTGACCTGAGAGCTGGGCTTGATGTGAGAAGTAATTATTGAAAGAGACAGGGGCAATCTATATAATAAAATGCCTCCTACTTGTTTCATAAAAGTGATCCGAGGGTAATGGCAATCCCTGTGCTGTTGGGGAGGGGAGAGGGGAGGGCCTGGAGCAGAGGCGAGGATGCTCCTGGGAGGAGAGCAAACCTTCTAAAGACATGGCCTGAGACCCTTCGGCTTTGCTGTCCCAGGCATCAAGGACTCTCAGGCCCTCTCTGGGAAATCCCTTTCTCAGGGAACAGGTAGCCTTGTTAGTTTCTGCTGATACTTGAGACATTTCCTTGGGGCCTCAGAATGCTTTCTCTTGATAATATGTCTCAGGTGGATTTAAGATCACAGCTGTTATATCAGGATATAACTTTGACTTACTTGACTTGTGGGAGAAGACAAAAATCTCATATTTTTTTCATTAAAAGTTTCAAAAAAAAAACACAATTAGCTTGTTCAGATTACTCCAATTGATTAATATTATTCTAGAATAGTTGGATCACTCAATTCAAACTTAATTCAAGGTTCGGGTGCTATTATAAACAGTATTTTTAAAATTTCATTTTCCAATTGTGTATTGGTAGTATAAAGAAAAGCAACTGTTTTTATATATTGATTTTGAAACCCTGATAAACGCACTTGTTCTGGTAGCTTCTTCATAGATTCTTTAGGGGCTTCTACATACACGATCATAAATAAATTCAGTTTTCGTTCTTATAGGAGACTTTATTTATTAATTATTTTTTGGGAGACAAGTTTCACTCTGTTGCCCAGGCAGGAGTGCAGTGGTGCAATCTCAGGTCACCGCAACTTTGACCTACCATGTTCAAGTGATTCTCGTGCCTCAGCCCCTCATGTAGCTGGGATTACAGGGATGTGCCACCACGCCCAGCTAACTTTTGTATTTTTAGTAGGGATGGGGTTTCACCATGTTGGCCAGGCTGGTCTTGAACTCCTGGCCTCAAGTGATCTGCTCGCCTTGGCCTCCCAAAGTGCTGGGATTATAGGCATGAGCCACCATGTCTGGCCCTACAGGAGATTTTAAATCTTAGGGATATAGAGCCACCTGTGAAGGACCGATGATGTGTTCAGCTGACATTGCTTACGGCTTTCTCCACAGGTGTAGGGTACCAGGGACTAGGGTGGCTTTAGATTCTTCCAGCTGCTCATGTGCACAGAGGTATAGATGTGAACCTGTCATGGGGAGACTCAATCTCAAACTGGCCTCAATACCGGAATGAAAAGTACATTCAGTAGAGGCAGAAGGGGCCTGGGCAGCCTGCTTGTTCTCACGGGTGTCCTTTCTATACCTGCCGTTGATCTTAGCCATGAAACAGCTGACCACTTAGTTGTCAAGGTATTCTTCACTCAGGTGGGCATCCTTAGCTGTAGACATGATTTCAGTAATTCCATCTTGAACACTGAGGATGGACAGATAATAAATACCACTGGGGTCAAAAATCGAACATTAATTTTGGCATTAATGTTCTTGTCCAAGCCAAGAGCAGTGGCATTTGGCTTGCTGATGATTCTGAACACAATGAGATCAGCAATGGTTCCACCATCTTTATGACCTGAAGCTGTCAACTAACTATTAAAGTAATTGGTAGTATGAGGACCATGTGGGTCAGTGGTCATAAAGTAGGCTTCTACAATGTTCTCCCTTTTCAAAACCACTCTGGTAGGCAGATTTCTAAGATGACGCCCAAAGACTCCCTACCTCCTGGTGTTCACTTGTGTGTAATTCACTGCCCTCAAGAGCAGGCTGGGCCTAATAACTTGCTTTTTTTAGTTTTTGTAATGGAGTTTCACTGTTTCACCCAGGCTGGAGTGAAGTGGCACGATCTTGGCTCACTGCAACCTCTGCTCCCCCAGGGTTTAAACAATTTTCCTGCCTCAGCCTCATAAATGGTTGAGATTACCGTCATCTACCACCATGCCCAGCTAATTTTGTATTTTTAGTAGAGACAGGGTTTTACCATGTTAGCCAGGCTGTTCTTGAACTCCTAACCTCAGGTAATCCACCCACCTTGGCCTCCCAAAGTGCTAGGATTACAGGTGTGAGCCACTGCGCCTAGCCATAACTTCCTTTAAAAAATTTTTTTTTTTTTTTAAGAGATGGGGTATCACTATGTTGACCAGGCTGGTCTCAAACTCCTGGCCTCAAGTGATCCTCCCATCTCAGCCTCCCAAAGGGCTAGGATTACAGGCATGAGCCACTGTACCCGGCTCTAACTTGCTTTTAACAAAGAGAGCACAGCAAAAGTGATGGGATGTCACTTGTGTGATTAGGTTGCAAGAGACTGTGACTTCTGTTTTACTAGCCTTCTCTTCCTGCAGTCTCTCTTGCTCTCATTATTAGTCCATTCTCTCATTGCTATAAAGAAATACCCCAGACTGGGTAATTTATAAAGAAAAGAGGCCTAATGGGTTCACGGTTCTGCAGGCTGTACAGGGAGCATGATGCTGGCATGTGCTTGGCTTCCAGGGAGGCTTCTAGAAACTTACAGTCATGGTGGAAGGTGACGGGAGAGCAGGTAACTTACACGGCAGAAGCAAGAGAGTGCGAGCAAGGGGAGATGCAGGTGCTACAAACTTTCAAACAACCTTGAGAGAACTATCATGAGAACAGCACCAAGGGGATGGTGTTAAAGGTAGAAATTTCTCATGAGAAATCTACCCTATGATCCAGTCACCCCCCACCAGGACACACCTTTACCATGGGACATTACAATTCAACACAAGATTTGGGCAGGGACACAGATGCAAACCGTATCACTCCCCTACTTGCTCATTCTGATGAAGCACACTGCCACACTGTGAGATGCTCTATGGAGGAGCCTCTGTGGCAAGGAGCTGCGGGAGGACTCTGGACAACAGCTTATGAGAAACTGAGGCCTCAATCTAACAGCCTGAGAGGAGCCAAGTCCAGCCAATAACCACACCTGAACAAGGAAGTGAATCCTTGAGATGACTGCAGCCTTGTGAGAAACGCAGAGTCAGAGGACCCAGCTAAACTGCACCAATTCCTGACCCACAAAAACTGAAATATTAAGTGGTGTTTCTTTTTATTATTATCTTTGAGACTCACTCTATCACCAGGCTGGAGTGCAGAGGTGCAACCTCAGCTCACTGTAACCTCTGCCTCCTGGGTTCAAGTGATTCTTGTGCTTCAACCTCCTGAAGTCCCAACCTACTTGGGACTAGAGGTGTGCACCACCATGCCAGGCTAATTTTTGTATTTTTAGTAGAAACAGGGTTTTGCCGTGTTGGCCAGGCTGGTCTTCAACTCCTGGCCTTAAGTGATCCGCCTGCCTCGGCCTCCCAAAGTGCCGGGGTTACAGGTTGAGCCACTGCATCCAGCCAGTAAGTGGTGTTTCAGTCCACCAAGTTTTGGGGTAATTTGTTACACAGCAGTAGCTGACACAATCACAGGAAATACCTCATCTGTATAAAGCTTTTAGTATCCCTCCCTTATCTCCTCTAGATCTGCTGCCTGTGTGCACGGTCGACAACCAGGAAAGTCCAGTGCTTTTCATATCTGACAAGACAACTGAATTGTCACATTGGTGTCTAATTAGACCTTTGGTATCTAAAACTATGTTGATGGAGTCCACTGAATTTGATTCTTAAACCATCACTAATCAATCTTTCCGTGTCAGCTAAAAGCAGCATAGCTTGGTTTTCTTGCCCTGACCAGTGATGATGACCTCTACTGTCCTGTGCTGGAAGACACCTACAGAGCAACAGGTGGTACCCAGATCAGTGACAACTGCAGACACCTTTGATGTGGTTTTGAAAAGGGCGGTGTCTAGCTTAGAGAAAAAAAAATGCAGATGCTAAAGTGACTATAGCATTCAATGAACCATGGTCTTTGAAATTATAAATATTTGATTTTTCTGAGACAGAGTCTTGCTCTGCTGCCTAGACTGGGGTGTAGTGGTATGATCATGGCTCACTATAGCTTCAAATTTCTGGAGTAAAGCAATCCTCCTGCCTTAGCCTCCCAGGTAGCGGGGACTATAGGCATATGCCATTATACCTGGCTAATTTAAAAAACAAAACAAAACAAAAAAAACATTCAGTAGAAATGAGGTCTCACTGTGTTTCCCAGGCTAATCATTTATTTTTGATGACATAGAAGGTGAATGTGGGGATTTGGTAGGAAATATGATTGAAAAACGGATACAATAGAAAGGACCTTGTATATCAAGCCAGAACACTTGAGGCAATGCGAGAAACTGGAGGTATTAAAATTAGTTGGAATAAGAAAAGACAATCAGTAGATACTAACATCAAGAGGTATGTGATGTTAGAATTACCAGATGATGTTAAAGCAACCATCATAAACATGATTCAACAAGCAATTCTGAACACACTTGAAACAAATGAAAAAGCAGGGAGTCTCTGCAAAGAAACAGAAGACACAAAGAAGAAAACATGGAAATTTTAGAACTGAAAAATACAATGAATAAAATAAAAAACTCAACAATGGGCTGCAAAATGAAGGTAACAAAGGAAGGAATCAATTAACTAGAAGATCAGACAAAGGAAATTACCCAATCTTAACAGAGAGAAAATACACTGGAGAAGTGAACAGGGCCTCAACGACTTGTGAAATTATAATAAAAGATAAAACATACATGTCATAGAATTATGGCAGATTTCCTATCAGAAACCATGGGGGTCAGAATGATTTTTCAGGTGCTGAAAGAAAGAAAACTGTCCACCCAGAATCCTATTTCTAGGAAAATATTCTTCAGGAATGAAGAGAAAATTAAGATATTCTCAGATGAAGACAAAGTAAGAAAATTTGTCTCACTAGACTTACCTTAAAAGAATAGCTAAATAAAGTTCTTGAAAACATACACACACACAGACACACAAAACAGTAAAAGAAATCTTAGAAGATCAGAAGGAAAAAAGAACAACAGAAAGAATAAAAACATGGGTACATACAACAGACTTTTCTTAGTTTTCTAAGTTATATTTTATGGGTGAAGCAAAAATTACAACATAATCTGATGAAGGTTTCTATGTCTGCAGAAGAATAGTTAAGACAATTATAAACAGGGAAGGATAAAGGAATATAAAAGAAGGGTTTTCTTTTCTGCATCCAATCATCCATTAGGGAAAAAAGATTCTATACTTCATTTAATCTGCAAGATGCTGAAATCAGTAGAATGTAGTACGTTATATACATATGATGTAATAACCAGAGCAACTACTAAATATCTATGCTAAGAGATATACTAAAAAATAACATCAAAATGAAATACCAAAAAATGTTTCAGGAGCCACAGGAAGACAAGAATTGATACAAGTAACAACCTGCATGGATCCAAGTTGAGGGCATTATGCTCAGTGAGAAAAGCCAGCTAAGAAGTCACATACTGTATGACTCTATAACATCCTCAAAATGATAAAATTATGGAGATGGAGAAGAGATTACTCACTGCTAGGGGTTAGGGACAGTCCGGGGAGAGGGAGGGTGGTGTGATGCACAGGGTAGCATGAGGGAGAATGTGTGGTGATAAAACATTTTGTCTTTTCGGTTTTTTTTTTTTTTGCTTTTTGAGACAGTCTCTCACACTGTCACCCAGGCTGGAGTGCAGTGGCACAACCTCAGCTCCGTCTCCTGGGTTCAAGTGATTCTCCTGCTTCAGTCTCCTTGAGTAGCTGGGACTACAGGTGCGTACCATCATGCCTGGCTAATTTTTGTATTTTTAGTAGAGACAGGGTTTCACCATGTTGGCCAGGCTGGTCTTGAACTCCTGAGCTCAGGTGATCTGCCTGCCTTGACCTTCCAAAGTGCTGGGATTATAGGCATGAGCCACAGTGCCTGGCCCCATCACTATACCTTGATAGACGTCTCTCTTCTCGACTTTGCTTCTGCCCTTCTATATGCCTGCATGACAGAGCTAATTGGATTATCCTGTTGCTACTCTAATCTCAGCATATCTCAGATTTAGTCTGTCACCTCCCCTCTCTGACCTCTCATTGTTTTGCCACCTTTCTACTTGTCACCTCCAGGCAAACATCAGTCATCCTTTATTCTTCCTTCCCCAAGGCCTAGATCAGGAGCAGTCCGGAACTCTTGCTTGAAACCTGGTAAGAACTTCCTAACGGACCTTTAGGTTTCCAAATTCTCATCTTATTCATCGCCCTTATAGTCTGTGAAGCTAAAATCAGAAGATCCTCTGACAGAAAAAATTGACAAGTGACTGTACAGAGGACAAAAAGGGGAAATATAAAGAGATTTGAGTGGAAGTCAAACAAGGTATTTCTCTGAAAGCAGTTAAACATATTCACTTAATTTATAGGCAACAACGTGTCTTTTTCTCCCATTAAAAGTACAAAATACATCACTTCTCGGCCTTTTGGCTAAGATCAAGTGTAAAAGTACAAAATACATACCTTAACTCTTCGGCCAATGCTAAGGAATTGACATGTTTTATCATAAAGCTCTTCCAGGTTTTCTCTGTCCCAGTAGAAATCAGGAGTAATCAAGAAGTCTGAACTCAAGTTTATACGGTGCCTTTAAAAAAGGGAAAATGACAACTTTTTATTTATCTTGAATTAAAAATCATTGTTTCTATTATATTTAATATTTACATGGTGCTTTATGAAAACTTTTTTTTTTTTTTTTTTTTTTTAAGAGAGAGGCTCTTGGTCGGGCACTGTGGCTCATGCCTATAACCCCACCACTTTGGGAGGCTGAGATGGGTGGATCACAAGGTCAGGAATTCCTGACCAGCCTGGCCAATATGGTGAAACCCCATCTCTACTAAAAATACAAAATTAGCTGGGCATGGTGGTGCATGCCTGTAGTTCCAGCTACTCGGAAGGCTGAGGCAGAAGAACTGCTTTGAACCCAGGAGGTGGAGGTTGCAGTGAGCTGGGATCCTGTCCAGCCCTGGGCGACAGAGCAAGGCTCCGTCTCAAAAAAAAAAAAGAAAAAGAGTCTCGCTGTGTCCTGTGTTACCCAGAATGGAGAGCAGTGGTGTGATCACAACTCACCGCAGCCTGAGGTTAAAGCTGTCCTCCTGCCTCAGCCTCCCATGTAGCTGGAACTTCAGGCATGTGCCACTGTATCTGGCTGAAAAAAAATTTTTTTTTTTTTTGAGACAGAGTCTTGTTTTGTCGCCAGGCTGGAGTGCAGTGGCGCGATCTCGGCTCACTGCAACCTCTGCCTCCCAGGTTCAAGCAATTCTCCTGCCTCAGCTTCCCAAGTAGCTGGGACTACAGGCGCATGCCACCATTCCCAGCTAATTTTTGTATTTTTAGTAGAGATGGGGTTTCACCATGTTGGCCAGGATGCTGACCTTTGCAAAATACTTCCAACAAACACGTAAATAAAATTTACAAATGGATTTCAAAATTCTGAACCTAATTAATTCAGTCTTTAATATCAACATTATAAAGTAGGCAGAAAAAAACTCTTTTTTTTTTTTTTTTGAGACAGAGTTTTGCCCTTGTCACCCAGGCTGGAGTGCAATGACACAAACTCAGCTCACTGCAACCTCCGCCTCCCAGGTAGAAACGATTCTCCTGCCTCAGCCTCCCAAGTAGCTGGGATTACAGGCATGCACCACCAGGCCCAGCTGATTTTGTAGTTTTAGTAAAGATGGGGTTTCTCCATGTTGCTCAGGCTGGTCTTGAACTCCCGACCTCCAATGATCTGCCCGCCCCTGCCTCCCAAAGTGCTGGGATTATAGGAGTGAGCCACCATGCCTGGCTTTTTTTTTGTTTGTTTTTTGCTTTTTTTTTTTGGTGACAGAATCTTGCTGTCTCCTAGGCTGGAGTACAGTGGCATGATCTTGGCTTGTAACCTACGCCTCCTGGGTTCAAGCAATTCTTGTGCCTCAGCCTCCCATGAAGCTGGGATTAGACGCGCACACCACCATGCCTGGCTAATTTTTATGTTTTTAGTGGAGACAAGGTTTCATCATGTTAGCCAGGCTGGTCACAAGCTCCCAGCTTCAAGCAATCCTCCTCCCTTGGCTTCCCAAAGTGCTGGGAATACAGGTGTGAGCCACCGCGCCTGGTCTTACGCTTACTTTTAAATTTTTAACTACATAAAAATCTAAGTTATACATGTAACATATATACTGATATAGTAGCTCACACTTGTAATCCCAGCACTTTGGGAGGCCAAGGGAGGAGGACTGCTTGAGCAAGGGTTTGAGACCAGCCTTGGCAACACAGGGAGACCCTGTCTCTACAAATAATTTAAAAAATTAGCCAGGTGTAGTGGTGCACTGCTGTGGTCTCAGCTACTCAGGAGGGTGAGGCAGGAGGACTGCCTAAGCCTGGGAGATCAAGGCTTCAGTGAGCTATGATTATGCCACTGCACTCTAGTCTGGGTGACAAGGTAAGACCCTGTCTTAAAAAAAAAAAAAAAAAAAAAAGTAAAACATACCTACTTGTTCACGATTTAAAAAAAAAAAAAAAGGAAACTACCCTAGAGAAGGATTCTAAAAAATAGTGGTAGGCCCTCTTATGCTACCACACAGCTCAAATCCTTTATTCTCCCCAAAGGCAGGCCTGTAGAGACACTTTGCTGCGTCCTTCCAGATCTTTCTGTATTCATGCATGCATGTGTGTGCAAGAAAACACATGTACATATGTATGTATATAAAGATAAACACGAATATTTTTATTTGCTTGCACAAATGGGATCATACCCTATATAAATTTAGACTTTTTAACCTAATATAATTTGCCATGTTTATTTTCACAGATCTATTACCTTCCTTGTATTAACACATAAGCATTTTTATTGTAGAGGTAAGAAAACAGGATAATCAAAGTAAGCCTTTATAGAAACTATTCACAAACCTATGTATATTTAGTCCTAACTATTCAGTTTGGATATTATAGTTCACTATGTCAAATTCTGCTTGCATTACCAAGAGAATAGGAGAGAAGCATCTCTCTACCCTACTTCTCAGAGAATGTGAGGCTTTGGATCTGCTGCAGGATGCTCCTGATGGATAGGTTTTGATTTTGTTGGTAACCTCAACTAGAGGTCCTGAGCTAAGAGATACACAGACAATGAAACCCTGGACCACTTCTCCTCTCCAGGCAAAGCGTCTAAGGAGAATGTGGAAAAACAAGTCTTGGGTGAACATTTGCAATGAGCTCTGGTAACTCATTCCATATGGTAGAAGGGATAAACTGGACGATGCTGCCTGTGAGGAAAACACCAACATCAGGACGTTTCATTCCATAAATCCTGGGACAGCTACAAGAATAAAATAAGCTGAAAACCTTTCCACTTACTTAAAATGATTCATCAGTTTTTAGACATAGTCCCTTTTTAACATCTTAAGGCATCTTAAAATGAATGGTGTCTGACAGGTGGCGGTTGAGACTTACTTGCCTTTGCCTTAAATAACGGACTTTCTTATGCTTTCCTTTGCATATATATGCCCAGGAGGCGATGTGAGTTAATCTACATCCAGTTAAGACTAAAAGCTATTTCAGTAAATGTAAAATTTTAATTCTCTGATTAAAAAAAGTACTGTCATAGTTTAACTGGCAGCAGTTTTTCTCTCCTGTGGCATCCTGGTGTCTCAGATTCAAAAAACTTTTCGGTAGCAATTAGGTCTATTTAGCATTATGATGCAGTGATATATCTTTACAGAGAATTCCCATCAACCAAACTCAGGAATATATCTTTCTACCCTCAAAGAACATCCACCATGCTCCGTAATGTGGGTTTAATGTAAATGAATTGTGATCTCTTTTGCACATGCATGATTTCCTTCAGTCCAGTCTTAACATAGCCCAGCTACTTCTAATGGGGTAAGAGCTCTCCCTGCTCATCATCAATGAAATGAAAAGAGCTGCAATTCCCAAAAAGGTGCAAATGTTTGTTCTTTACCACAGAATTATGGGAATGTTTTCTTGAGACTGTTAAATATATGAAATATTTTATTTAGAAAGAAAAGTTTTACCTTAGGGCAAAGAGTTCACCCATTTTCTGCATAACTTCTTCATGAGATAGTTTCAGTTTCTTCCCAGCTTTTAAAGCCTATTTGAGATGGAATCAAAAACCAAAAAGCCATGTATCTCTCTTCCTAGTATTAGGTCAACAGGGCAAAATCTGAAGTGGCAAAATTTTGATCCTCTGTAAATATTTTTTAGGATGGCTGTCCCCTAGATTTATGTCTTAAATCACCTTGACATTTTTAATTTTATTAGGTAGAAATCGTATATTCCTTTTCATTTCCCTTCTCATCAGCATTTCATATGATACATACACTCCTAATCGCTCAGTGGAAAAGCCGGGCCTCCTTTCCGAAGTATAATTAGATTACTCTTTCACAATAAAGACACAGTTAACACAATAAAAACGATTTTTAAGGTACACTCAAATTTTAATATAACTTCACATGTATTTTCACGTCAAGATTTTTCTCACAATTTAGCAAAACACTTTCTTAGGTCAGGAAAAGTAGTCACAATTTCCTTTCTTAGAGAGGAAACATTTCACTCTTTTCTTTAATCCAGTTACATTAAAAAATACTGCCCAGGAGTTTGAGACCAGCCTGGGCAACATGGCCAGATCCCATCTCAATTATATTAATAATTTTAAAAAGTATATTGCACCAACAGAGGAAACCAATTTGAAGTTTTAAAAAGTAAAAAGTAATCAATACGAAGTTTCTTATTTTGTCATTTTACATGTAACTGGGTGTTCTAGTTTGCATAAGTTCAGTAAGTAGCTTTCTTATTGTTTATAATAATGTTGTGCTCCTTAACAATTGGCCCTCTATTAGTTCTGCAACCACAGATTCAACCAACTGCAGGTTGACAATATGCAGAGAAAAAAGGATGGTTGCATCTGTACTGAACATGTACAAACTGTTTTTTCTTGTCATTATTTCCTAAGCAATACAGTATGACAACTATTTACGCAGCATTTACATTATATTGGGTATTATAAGTAATCTAGAGATGGTTGAAAGTATACAGGAGCATATGCATAGGTTATATGCAAATGTGATATCAGGGACTTGAGCACTGGTAGATGCTGGTATCCAGAGGGGTCTTGGAACAAATCTCCCATGGATACTGAGGGACAATTATATATTGTTATATTGGGAAATTCATATTTTTTCCACATAAAAATCAATCCTTGAATAAGCATAAAATTGATGTAATTACCTCAGGAATTGACTGAATAGATTCAATAAATTTATCCAATGATGCTTCCCAAATTGCCAGTTTTACTGGGAAAAAAATTAACAATGGAACATTTCTTCATTATCATATCACATTTATATAAAATACATTATTGCACAGTATCTTCACTACCATTTCAACAGGAGTTTAAGAAAAAGTACTAAAACCTTGAAAATATAATTTAAGAATAGTTAATTATCCTAAAGGACAGAACTAGAATGGATAGAGGAAATGGAATCACTTCCACGCCCTGTTGGTAGACCAAAGCTACATTTAGTAGAATTCCTGATTTTCTAATATTCCATCTTGGAAGCTGAGGAGGGTAGGGTACATGTTGATACCCCGGGTAGCTCTGTAGATGAGGCAGGACTAAGACTTTCCTGGCCTCCCCTTTACTCCTTGGGACTAGGAGTAAACCTCAGAAATCTCCAAAGCCCCTCAGAGTGGTATGGACAGGCCGCTGCAGCAGCCACCTAATGCAGACTTCTGGCAAAAGAAATGCTTAAAGAATTTCTGTAGTTTCATTCTGAGACATGGATCTTTCAGAACACACTTACAGCCTCTGTGACTCTGGCTCCCATTCCTATGAAACACTAGAGTATGTTTCTCTACACAGGGACCTGTGTCCAGTCACACAAGGCTGGGCTTTCTCTGTCTGGAGTGAAGACTATCTAAGAATAACAATCGCATAGAGAGAAGAGAGAGAGAAAAACAAAGACTCTAATATCATCATCTAAAAAATATTTTTGGAGAGGGTAAGCTTTATTAATACAATTAAGGAATGAGTAACTTCAGCACAGTACTATCTTTTATAATAGATACTTTTTCTGATAGAGGGAAAAAAAACGAATGCTAAGGCTTTGTTGAGTATTCTGAAAAAATACCAAAATGGTTACTAAAGATTTAAACTTTCCTCAATGAAATGACAACTATAGTACCCTAACCCATAAGCAGCAGTAACTTACCAGAAAGGCAGAGAGCATTGGAGAAAGCAAACTTCTCTAGAATGGCATCATCTAAATCTAGCTCTGAATTTAACTTGATTTCCCCTCTGTGAAGTTTTGACTGTCCCCTGTGAAAAGCAAAAAAATACCTTCTAAATCTTAAAAAGCAATCATATCATCTTTCTGGAGGTCATTTTGACAATTTCTATCAAGTGTTACAAACATTCTAACATCCTTTGGTCCAAGTAATTCCATTTCTAGGAGTTTATCCTCAGGAAATAATCTAAGATGCAAAGAAACATCTGTGTACAAAACATTTTTTGAGACAGAGTCTCACTCTGCTGCCCAGGCTGGAGTGCAGTGGTGCGATCTCAACTCACTGCACCCTCGGTCTCCTGGGTTCAAGCGATTCTCCTGCCTCAGCCTTCCCAGTAGGTGGGATTACAGGCATGCGTCACCACACCCAGCTAATTTTTTTTTCTTGTATTTTTAATAGAGATGGGGTTTCACCATGTTGGCCAGGCTGGTCTCGAACTCCTGACCTCAAATGATCCGCCCACTTGGCCTCCCAAAGTGCTACGATTACAGTTGTGAATAGCCTGAGAAGTTAAAAAAATTATGTTTATCCTCTAATATTTATTATATTATGGTTTAGACTTTGTACAACTTTTTTCTTATAATGAAGTTTCCATATGCATAATATCTCCTCTATTGCTTTACCTAATTTATTTCAAGTGCCCTTTTCATAAATTTGATGAAAAGTTGCTTACTCTATTTTTATGTAGTTAAGTTCTTCATTTTCCCAGTGTACCAGTGCGATTTCATAGGGCTGAATTTCATGTTTTTCCAGAACTTTCATCACATGCTTCATCTAGAAGAAAAGGAAGATTAACTTGAAATCATAACTGACTCCCTCAGTTCAAGTATGTTATGATTTTAATGCTTTTAACAGCCTTCATTCCACTTAAAAACATGTTTTTAAGGAAAAGGCAAATCCACTGTGACAGTAAACTAGGATGACATGTTCATTTGTTTTTACATTTGGAAAACACAGATGAGGATGAAGAAGAAAATAAAGGTTATCATTATCTCACAACCCAAAGAAAATCACTAGTGATATTATAATTTGTATTCTTTAAATCTCTTTAATAATCCCAACACTTTGGGAGGCAGAGGTGGGTGGATACTTGAGCTCAGGAGTTTAAGACCAGCCTGGGCAACATGGCAAGACCCCATCTCTACAAAAAAATACAAAAATTATCTGGGTGTGGTGACACACACCTGTAGTCCCACCTACCTGAGAGGCTGGCTTGAGCCGGGGAGGTGGAGGTTGCAGTGAGCCAGTATCAGGCCATTGCACTCCAGCCTGTGTCACAGAGCAAGATCCTATTTCAAAAAAAAAAAACTAAAGCCCAAAATACTTATAAAAAATTAAGCCACAGAGGTGTGGGATACGACCATCTCTTTCTCTCCGCTCTACTAAAGTCCTAATCCCCAGAGCCAACCATAATTAAACTTGGTGCACATTCTTCTAGACTTTTTACGTGTATATATGTACCTATTTATGTGGCTTTTATGTAAAATAGGATATTACACACATGAACATTTTCAACACTATTTTCCTTAATAGAGGAACTGCAATTTATTTAACCAACCTAGGTGTCCTCCACGGGGGATATTTTTCTACTCTCCGTTATTACAATGTTGCAATGTGTGATACCTGTGCATACATCTTCATGGTCTTGTGGGAATATTTCTTTAGGAATTGCTAGATCAAAAGATATGCACACTTACAAAATATGTGTATATGTAACAGACAGGGTCTCACTCTGTCACCCATGCTGGAATGCAGTGATGCAGTCATAGCTCACTGCAGCCTCAAACTCCTGGGCGCAAGTGATCCTCCTGCCTCAGCCTCAGACCACAAGCACGCGCTACAACCCTGGCTAATTTCTAAAAACTTTTTGTAGAGATGAGATCTCACTATGTTGTTCAGGCTGGTCTGGAACTCCTAGGCTTAAGCGATCTTCCCACTCCAGCCTCCCGAATTGGTACGATTACAGGTGTGGCTACCATACCTGGCCCACACTTACAATACTGCTAGGCTGCTCTCCAAAATAGTTTTTCCAAATGTAGAATCTAAACATTTATGAAACTACTCTTAAGAAAATGGGGTATTATCAGCTTTTTACATCTTTGCAACTTCAAATAGCCAACTTGTACTTTCTTATATTTACTGATCATTTGTATTTTCTCTTCTCCAAGTTCCCTTCCCCACTTCCTACTGTGTTTCCTTTTAGCAAAATTGGGATTGTATAAAGCATGTTTTTTTTAACCAGTTCTGAGATTATATTGGTTATATTTTGTAACCTGCTTTTTTTTTTTTGAGACAGAGTATCTCTCAGTCTCCCAGGCTGGAGTGCAGTGGCCTGATCTTGGCTCACTGCAACGTCTGCCTCCGAGGTTCAAGTGATTCTTGTGCCTCAGCCACCCGATTGGCTGTGATTACAGGTGCACCACTATGCCCAGCTAATTTTTGTATTTTTAGTAGACATGGGGTTCACCATGTTGGCCAGGCTGGTATCGAACTCCTGGCCTCAAAAGATCTGCTGGCCTTGACCTCCTAAAGTGCTGGGAATACAGGCATGAGCCACTGCACCTGGCCGTGTAATCTGCTCTTTTAATGTAACTGTATTATGTAGGTAATCTCCCCAAAACAGATATTTTTTACATGATTTCTAAGGGGATCTATAGTATATCTGTAGTATACAGATGTATTTAACAAACTATTATTGTGTATTTTGGTAATTTCTAATTTTTGCCATTATAAATATTGCTCTGATGAACATTTCTGTACATAAATCATCATGAACAGTTACAGTTATTTCCTTTGGATAAATTTCTAGGTGTAAAATTGCTGGGGTTAAATATAAAGCTTTAATGTAGACTACTAGTTTGCCTCTAAAAAGTTTGTATTAAACGAATCTTGATTTGGATACTGAAAAAATTATTTTCCATGAGTAGTAAGTTGTAGACAACTTGATCTAAAAGAACACCCCAATGTGACCAGCTTCCAATTAACTGTGTATACATTTTGTATACTAGAACATTCAAGGTCTACAGTACTTCCTTCTGTCTGCAGGATAGTTAGGATGATTCTGATTCTCCACAAATTAGTGTATGTCTAGAGAAAGGAAAATGCAGGAATTCTTAACCCAAAATACAATATATTTTGGAAGATAAAACTGATAAGATAAATATCACATAATGCAGAGCAAGTAAGTTGTGCATTACCTATTAATTTCTCTTCTAATGTTTCAGTTTATTGAGTCGTGCTAATTAACAATTCATTCTCACAAAACTAAATTTTTACACTTTCACATTTTTATTTACACTTACAGTTTTGTCTTTCACATTCCAAAACACAGCAGCTCCTTCCCTGATTTAAAAAAATAAAAGAATCCACTAAGATACAGGTAGAATACATTATTTAGGGTCACGTATAAAGCCATATAACTTCTAGAATGTATACAGGATGTAATGTTTCAAAATACGATGTATTTACTAGTTTAACATTATGGTCCTTAGGTGAACTTGCTAAAATAAGAGCTAAAATAAAATTCTTGATAAAACCTGACCTCCCAAAAATTTATGATTTCTCACATGGTTTGCAGAATAAATAGCTATTATTGTAATACTATACAACTTCATGTATGTAGACTCTTTCACACTTGGTTCAATTCTGATCCATAGAAATCAGAGTAAGGAAGTTTTGAGACCTTGTCTTAGCTCTCATTAGGCAGACTAATGGGCAAAGAATAAAGAGCTATGCTTTTTTTTTTGGGATGGAGTCTTGCTGTGTCACCCAGGCTGGAGTGCAGTGGTGCAATCTCAGCTCACTGGAACCTCTGCCTCCTGGATTCAAGCAATCCTCCTGCCTCAGCCTCCCAAGTAGCTGGGACTACAGGCACACGCCACTGTGCCCAGCTAATTTTTTATATTTTTTAGTAGAGACGGGGTTTCATCATGTTGTCCAGGCTGGTGGCAAACTCCTGAGCTCAGTTAATCCACCTGCCTCGGCTTCCCGAAGTGCTGGGATTACAGGTGTGAGCCACTGCACCTGGCCAAGGGTTATGCTTTTAGTCGGACTAATTTAAGTGTTAGAATGGTTAAAAGCCTCTATGGAATAATGCTACCCATGCTCATAGTGCTTTGAACAGAACTACGATGAAGCCATAGGAAGCCCTCTGAATCCGATTATGGCTTTGACATTATTTAGGGTCTAACACTATAAATGCACTTGTTTTGATTTCTGAAGTTTGATGTGTTGAAGCTATTTTAGGTAATAAATAAAAACAGGAGTTATGGCTCAGGGTTACTGCGCTGGAGAAAGGAAAAGAGGAAACAGAAGAAAGGTAAAAATATTAACGGCCCCACGTCATTCTTTAAACATCTCTAGAGCAAAGTGCTTAGCATATGTGTGGGGCCGTGCTCAGTATCTGTGATAGAAAGATGAGTATGACTGCATTCTTATCCTCAATCTAGAAAAGACTGGGACTGGCACTTAGATCACCAATTACAATAGTGTGTGATCAGTGCTATAAGAGTATGCAGAGTATACTACAGAATGTACACCAGAGGGACCCCTCTGCCAAAGGACTAGCAGAGGTAGCCAAATGAGAAAACAAGAGGAGACAACAGAGCAGAGGAGACACACAAGCTCAGGGAGGAGGTGGGAGGGAGCAGAGCAGCACCTTAGAATAAACAGCCAGTAGCAGCATGCCTGCAGATGTGGTCAAGCAGTGGGCAACCAGGTTAAAGAGGCAAGTAGGGGCCAATCCCAAAGGGAACTTTATGCAGTGATAGAGAATTTGTTTATATTCCATGGAAATTTAGGAGAGTGTACTGGTCAGAAATGCCCACTGAAGAATGACCCTGCTTACAACAGACAGACTGGTGATGGGTGAGCAGGAAGGCAGGGAGACAATAAGTAAGCTGTTACAATAGGCCAGGAGAAGGTTTCAGGACATGGATTTGAGAGGTATTTCAAGCCACAGCCACATATCAGTTCAGAGAATCCCTTCCAGGCAGAAGAGAGGCCTGGTGAATTGCGTATTCCTCCGTCTAGAGCTGTGCTGTGCAACATGGTACTCAGTTCCCTTCCCCACTCAGAAGCCACATGTGGCTCTTGGGTGCTTGAAACATGCCTGGTGCAAAGTGAGATGCACTTTAAGTGTAAAATACATAGCAAAATTCAAAGACTTACTATAGAGAGTGAAGAAATATTATTAATAACATGTTGAAATAATAATATTTTAGATAGGCTGGGTTGAATAAAACACATTGTTAACATTAATTTCAAGAAACATTATTTGTGTTGTTCAAAATTAATTTTATCTTTTAAAAAAAATTTAAAATGTGGTTACTGGAAAATGTATCAGTACATATGAGGCTTGCATTATATTTCTACTGAACAGTGCTGATCTAGAGGCCCTCAGATATCTAAATTCCTCACTTGAAACAACAGGGATACTATTATTCTGCTTGAATTAAATGTTGGAATCTTGATTATCTTTAAAGATGGGGTCAAAAGGAAGGTAGGCATTGAATGGAAAAAAGAATGTCCACTTCTCATCAACTATAAGGATTATGACCACAAAAACTTGACTCAGCTTTGGATTCTTACAGATGTTCCATGTGTTTCCGTTCTGTCACATATTAGTCTCATGACTATGGGTAATTCACTTAGTCCTTATGGCCCTCAGTTTCCTCAGCTGCAAAATGGGAATAACAGACCTTCATCGAGTGTGGTAAGGATAAAAGAGATTATTTCACGTGGTTATATCATCATTATCATTCCAGGCAGCTACGCAGAGTATTTAGTATTGAGTCAGCCTTTAGATAAAAGGAATAAGTGTGTTTATGAGTCTCCTACTCTAAAGCCTCTGGAGAGGTAAGCTAAAACTTTAAAGAGCTACCAAAGGGGAAGGGAGAAAAGAAAGAAAATGGCAAGAAGAGCCAGCAGGGAGGTAGCAGGAGTTTCCCTGGGGCAAGAGTCTGACCAGGGGCACTGAAGATGAATAGGTAATTGGCTGCTTTCCAGGAATTTAATCCATGAAAATCCATATTTACAAAGAAAGACACACCAGGGAAGAGCATTCACTTGTTTAAAAAACTCTTTACTTCATAAGAGTTTACCAGAGGATTCCTAAAAGTGACAAACTCTCCTAGATTAAAAAAGAATTAAATGATAAACTTAAATCACAAATACATTTTGAACACATATTCTGTTAAGAAAGGTATGCCTGCACCTTTAAAGACCTCACTTACTTGACCCCAACCCATCACCACCTAATGGAGTTTCTTTCTTGTCTTACCTGAAGAAGAATACTGTTCCAGGCTCACCTTCTTTTGCAGAATTTTCTACACCTATCACCAAAATGTTTGCTGCATCTATGATTTAAAATAAATGAACAAAAAAGCTTGTCAAGGTAACATAAGGTATAAGAATCACCTATAAACACTTTAATAAAGTACTTAAGATCATTTCTTTATATGCCATGGAGTGCTCTGTAACACAATCACCATCTTTCCACTAAGGTCTCTGAAAGGATTTAATATATAAACATGCAAATATGAACACCAAAAGAATGATATGCAATTACTTTTATAAAACACTGAACCTGTGATATTATTATCAGAGCTCATTCATACCCATTTTGATTCAATAACACTAGTCCAGATAATTATTAAAGTCTTAGGTTCGATATAACTAAGCTTCAAGAATTAAACTATGAAATTAATTTAAAATAAAATTTGAAGAATATATTCTCTTCCTTTAAATACTATTTTATTAATAATGCAATTTTAATATTCCAAAACTACTCCTTCTGCTGAATTTTAAAGTGTAAAGAGTAAGGCAATAGAAAATACATAGAAATAAAGATATTGACCATTTCAAAATATGTCTGGTTTCAAGGTTAACCACTGCAAGGGCTACCACTGCAGCCACCTGCGACTATTTTAAAAAGTTTATTTATGTATTTTTTTTGAGACAGGGTCTTGCTCTGTGTCCAAGGCTGAAATGCAGTGCCATGATCTCAGCTCAATGCATCCTCAACCTCCTGGACTCAAGGGACCCCTCACACCAACATCAGCCTCCCAATTAGCTTAGACTACAGGCATGCGCGGTTTTTTATGTTTTGTAGAGATGAGGTCTCACTATATTGCCCAGGCTGGTCTTGAACTCCTGAGCTCAAGCCATCTGCCTGCCTTGGCCTCCCAACATACATCACAGGCATGAGCCAGGGGGCCTGGCCTAAGTATTGTTAAACATATACTAACATACCAATATTCATCGTAAAAAGTTGCTCTACATATTAGTTATAGTGATATTTATCATAAGCATATATTCCATAATATAAATTATAACCAATATGTTAATGTATCAATAAACATACTATTTTTTTATTTTGAGATGGAGTCTGGCTCTGTCACCCAAGCTGGAGTGCAGTGATGTGATTTCGGCTTACCACAACCTCACCTCCTGGGTTCAAGCGATTCTCATGCCTCAGCCTCCCAAATAGCTGAAACTACAGGTGTGTGCCACTATGCCCGGCTAATTTTGTTTTGTGTTTTCAGTAGAGATGGGGTTTCACCGTGTTAGCCAGGATGGTCTCAATCTCCTGACCTTGTGATCTGCCCACCTCGGCCTCCCAAAGTGCTGGGATTATAGGCGTGAGCCACTGTGCCCAGCCAAATATACTATTACTAACTTGCAAAAAGTCATATGCAATCTCTTAACGTAAAATTAGGATCTTCAAAGCTTCAGAAATTCCTGGTAAACGCTGGGTGATGGGCAATTCAGAGAGAGACCAAAACTATGATTTTTTTTTTTTTTGGTAAATTGTTGATTACTACATCCTACATAGGACAGAGTTTCCCTAATGCAGCCAAAAGCAAAATAAAATTGACTGAAACAACCCACAGCAGTGAAGCCCCCAGTTCCGAGATGCATCAACCACACAGCTGGCAGCCTTCAGAGTCAGCCAACAATACCTTCAAGCAAATTTTCATCCTAAGGGGCTATAGACATAGCTCTGCCTTCTCAGTCAACTATGCTTGCTTTTGTCACCTAATCACAGTCTGTTTGGATTCTCAAGACCAAAAAACACAATACTTCAACTATCTTCTATGGGATTGACTCAAGAATTTCCTGTTGTGGGAAGGCTTTCAACCTAGTTTTGCTACTCTGAGGCAAATTAATACATGTTCTGAGTACTGGGCTATCCTGGGTTTTACTGTAGAAGTTTCTTCATCAAAATGTTCTACGTAACTTACTTATTTTTGAGATGGAGTCTCTGTCTGTTGCCCAGGCTGGAGTGCAGTGGTGTGATCTTGGCTCACTGCAACCTCTGCATCCCAGGTTCAAGTGATTCTCCTGCCTCAGCTTCCTGAATAGCTGGAATTACAGGCACACACTGCCACGCCCAGCTAATTTTTGCATTTTTAGTAGAGACAGAGTTTCACCATGTTGGCCAGGCTGGTCTCAAACTCCTGACCTCAGGTGATCTGCCCATCTCAGCCTCCCAGAGAGCAGGATTACAAGTATTACCCATCGTGCCCAGCCTAAGTTATTTATTCACTTATTTATTTATTGAGACAGAGTCTCACTCTGTTGCCCAGACTGGAGTGCAGTGGCATGATCTTGGCTCACTGCAACCTCCACCTTCCAGGTTCAAGAGATTCTTGTGTCTCAGTCACCCAAGTAGCTGGGATTACAGGCTCGTGCCACCATGCCCGGCTAATTTTTGTATTTTTAATAGAGACGGGGTTTCACCATGTTGGCCAGGCTGGTCTCGAACTCTTGACCTCAAGTGATCTACCAGCGTCAGCCTCCCAAAATGCTGGGATTACAGGCCTGAGCCATCACACCAGGCCTCAATTATTTTTAATTAATGTAAAGCAAGCTATTTCTCAAGAATCCTTCCTGATAGCACCCTAAAATCTCAATTAACTTCATTTTAATTTTCTTATTTTTCATATTTTATCTTTTAACTAATTGTTTTAAAGTATTAGATTGAGCTGGTAAACTTTATTTAACAGATCTCCCATGTCTATCAACTTCATGATTCTCCTGTAATACTAAAATAACTTCTTAATGTGATAGAAATGAATAGTATGACCTCTGACCACCTCAAGTAATAATGATAATAAATCATACTGATTTTAATGAGAAGTTCTCTGTAAACACATTTTATTTTATCTTTGTCATCTGTATGAAGAGATTCAACACCCATTTTTATGATGTAATCTTTTCAAAAGAAAATGTATTGCAAACAAATACATACTTAAGATAGTATCATAGGAAAATTATCCAATACATTTTAACATACTTGGCCCCCAGTTCAAGAAGAAGTACCTCGAGGCAAGCTTGTTACTTCAACATATCCGTGGGAGGTCAGATCTTGAGACAGATTTCCCAGATGATACTCATCTGCCGTTGCAAAGGCTGTGCAGTGCATTAAGTCCTGTTCCAGGGAGATGGGCACAACATAGGTTACCAAGAGGCTGAAGCATCTATGATGGCTGCTGAGTGCCCTATGGGACACCATTCTGCAAATCTAGAACTCCAGAGTTTTCTTCAAACACCTCAAAGGGCAATAGAAGGGATGGGATGAAGATGAAGAAAATGAAGTTACCGGGAGACAAATTTCAGCTCAATCTTCAAAAGAACTTGCTCCCTCCCTCCCACCAACCAAAACGATGGAATGGATTATTCTGAAAGGGAAGCCATTCTCAACTGGTGGTGTCTCAAGCACAGATGAAATGAAAAATACAGAGATGGTTAAGGCATCACATGCGTGACTGGATGGAATGATAGTTAAGTCTCTCCAACCCTGAGTTTCCATGACTCTTTTCCTTTTTGTTTTTTTTAAAAGACAGTCTCGCTCTGTCGCCCAGGCTGGAGTGCTGTGGTGCAATCATGGCTCCCTGCAACCTCCACCTCCCAGGTTCAAGCGATTTTCCTGCCTCAGCCTCCTGAGTAGCTGGGATTACAGGCACGCGCCACCACGCCCAGTTAATTATTTGTATTTTTAGTAGAGATGCGATTTCATCACGTTGGCCAGGCTGGTCTCGAACTCCTGACCTGGTGATCCGTCCACCTCAGCCTCCTGAAGTGCTGGGATTACAGGCATGAGCCACTGCGCCGGCTCCATGACTCTTTTTCAAAGCAACATTGGTATTTGAGGTCATTTTCTAATCTGTAACTACTCTTGTACAGCAGATTCCTTTACATCCCCAAAGGAATTATAGCATTTTTACTCTGGTTAACATTAAACAAAAAAGTTTGTAAATCTGAGCGTATGTCTTGGTTTTGGTTAGTACTTTGGTTCATGCCCCATCTTGCCTGTGTACACATGAGGAAAGTCATGTTGTATCTATACAATATACAGATGGTAAGCACTATGGCTCAATGCTGTGCTTTTTCAAACTGTAGGTCACAACACATTAGTGAGTTCTGATATCAGTTTAGTTGGCCCAAAACAGCTTTTTATTAAACTAAATAGAAAATATTACAGCACATTATTCATAGGAAATGTTATTTTATAAAGTTTTCTGTCACTTATATGCATCTGTATGTCCAGTCTAGGTCGCTATGTATGTAAAATGTTAAATATATTTCTTACTGTGAGATGTGGTCGATGAAGTTTGAAAGCTATTGGCATAAGAGTTAAGATTTTAGGCACAGAAGTTGGTTACAATTGTAAAAGAATATCAGAATAATAAGAATACCTACTTTATGGGGTTGTTGTAAAGTTTAAATAAGCTAATAAATATAAACTGGTCAGGACTGTGGCTAACACAAGTGTTCAACGGTTGTTAGATCCTAGTTGGCCAAAAGAAGTTATGAGTCACTAAATCAACATTTATTCTTAGGACTTACTCATCTCGGCTCCCCAATTCTTTCCCGTTCTGTTACATTCTCAGTATGAAATTCTGGATAAGTATATATTAATTCATTCCTTTCTCCCACCTCCATTCGGTAACTCCTGGCTCTTTCTCATGAAATGGCCTGACCCTGTTTGCCCTTCCTCAATCTGTTCCACAGCTCTGATGTGTGGTTTAAAAGCAGAGGAATACTTTGGGAGGCTGAGGTGGGTGGATCATGAGGTCAGGAGTTTGAGACCAGCCTGGCCAATATGGTGAAACCCTGTCTCTACTAAAAAATACAAAAATTAGCCGGTGGTATGGTGGTATGCGCCTGTAGTCCCAGCTACTCAGGAGGCTGAGGCAGGGGAATAGCCGGAACCTGGGAGGCAGAGGTTGTAGTGAGCTGAGATCATGCCACTATACTCCAGTCTGGGCAACAGAGCAAGATTCCATCTCAAAAAAAGAAAAAAAAAAAGGTAGAGGAATAATAGACAACCTGAGGATCCATGCAAGCTGAAAAATCCAAAATCAATAAAGTATCTACTCGTAAGCAAAATGAGACTAATTCAGTTAGAAAAAAATAAAAGACAAGCTGAAATTACTGGGGAATCTGGAGATAAGTGGATGTAGTACCCTCATTATAAGCAGATAACTGCTAATTCCTTCCAAATTAGGTAATTGCCATAGTCACAAAGAATGTAGGAACATAGGGATATACAAATAAAAATGTATCATGAGTTACCAGAGTACAGGGAAGAGGTTATGTGCTTAAGGTTTAGACCTGTGAGCACCAGTTCTTTTTAAGGCTCCATGGAGTTAAAAAGAGCTGACGTGCTATGTGTTTAGAGATTCAGCTAGCCGAAAGAAAGGAATCCTGGCAAGGGCATCAGGCGAGACATCAGGCAGGCTCCACTCTGCAAGACCTGACAAATTCACTCAAGCTTGCTAGGTAAAATCACAGTACATTAAGATGTCAGAATTACTTCTATGATGGCTATAGCTGATGTGCATAGTTTGGTCTGAAGTGGGAAGAGGAGGAAGCACAAAAAGGAGATGAGGAGGTCACAAGCTAGTCCACTGAAGGATCTTCCTGTAGATGTACTGAAAATGGCAGAGGCTGTCTCTTTTCCTAGAATCAGAGTTGTAAACTGGCAGCTCAGAGAACCATCCAACTCAGGAGCTGACCTAATCACATTTCTAAAATTCGAATGGACTTGTCAACAATAAACGGAGATTTCACACAAAATCCAGGTTTCCATCATCTTCACCTTCTGAGTGGAAGGTCTGGCTATAATGGACTAGAGCAGGAGCCGAGGGTCTCTGCCTCTCCCTGTTGTCTCACATCTGCTTCACCATCATGTGTTACTGGCCAAGCCCATCTGCGCTAAGTATGTGTACTACTTTTATTTTTTTTCCCCCCAAAAAATCTTGGCCAGGCACGATGGCTCACTCCTGTAATCCCAGCACTTTGGGAGGCTTAGGCAGGTGGATCACTTGAGGTCAGGAGTTTGAGACCAGCCTGGCCAAGATGGTGAAACCCTGGCTCCACTAAAAACACAAAAATTAGCCGGGTTTGGTGGGGCATGCCTGTAATCCCAGCTACCTGGGAGCCTGAGGCAGGAGAATCCCTTGATCTCAGAAGGCAGAGGTTGCAGTGAGCCAAGATTGCACCACTGCACTCCAGCCTGGGTAACACAGCGAGACTCCGTCTCAAAAAACAAACAAACTTTATGTTCCTTTATTGGAGCAATATTCCAGACTGATATTCAGTGATATATTTACTAAACAGAGACCTGTGCAGAAATTACATACTATCCATGTAGATAGGTTGTTATATTTTGCCTATTGATGAAATAGTTCCATTTATCAAGTTTTATACATCAAAAAGCTTTGAATTTCATCAGGCTGTCCATTAATTCACCTCTGAAAAAGTGGCATTTAATTTCAGCTCCTGTATTTTACAGCATAAAAAGCTTATCCATTGGGTGCTTCTCTGCACAATGGCATTTTGAGGACAGAGCTGAGTCCATTATCCCACCTGGATTCACATACTCACATTTTAGAGCTTTATACCAGAGAGCCAGGACAAAGTTACTCCTAACCAACATAGACTTCTTACTCTCAGCTCCTGTCTTCTGGGCCACATTTTATAGTGCCAATGAAGACATGCCAGCAACTATCCCACATACAGATTGGCATTAGAGTACAAGGTCTGTTTGATGGTGGTGGCAGGCACTATTATCTTATTCTATTTTTTTATTTACTATTTTTTGAGATGAAGTCTCCCTCTGTCACCCAGGTGGGAGAGCAGTGGCGCAATCTCAGCTCACCGCAGCCTCCACCTCTTGGGTTCAAGCAATCCTCCTGCCTCAGCCTCCAGACTAGCTGAGATTACAGGCATGCACCACCACGCCTGGTGAATTTTTGTGTTTTTAGTAGAGACAGGGTTTTGCCATGTTGGCCAGGCTGGTCTCAAACATAGGACCTCAGGTGATCTGCCCACCTTGGCCTCCCAAAGTGCTAGGATTACACGTATGAGCCACCATGCCCGGCCAGGCACTGTTATTTTAAATCAAGGTAAAAGGCCAATTTTAGAAACTGTCATTTGGGGATAAAAAATAAAGGGCACAATATATTCAGAACTGAGTTTTGGGCAATCTGGTATGTCAAATCATGTGAATATTCAGAAACTAACGGCAAATTGAGAATGCATACTATTTTGAACTCTCAAGGATGGGACAAGGCAAGTCATTCAATCACTATTTTTATGAGAAAATATATTCTAAGCTCCAAATAGATTATGAATAAATCTTTAAACACAATCTGTTTTCACTTAGCCATCCTAAGCATCTTTGCTGTAGGTTTTACAGACTGTCAGCCATCCCCTTTCCTTCTCTCAGTATCTCCCATTTAGTTTGGCAAAAAAGTTCTACCCAGTGTCACTCAGCTTACATGGTTTGCCATACTACTTTCTGTATTCTCCTTAAACTTCTTAGATCCGGGTCTCTTTCAGTCGTGGGCTTTTTCTATTAATAGACAAACTTGACTTTTTAGATATTTTGTTTTGGTTTTGTTTTCTTTGCTTTTAAGTTTTTATTTTAGCCTATTTGGTAAAAGGAAAGAGAACCATGGAATGTCTTGTCTGCTTTTTTTTTTTTTCTTAACAATGCTGTTGCTTTCTGAGAAGCTTTCCTTTTTATACATCTTTTTCTGGATTTTTATAGTGAATCTTTATTCAGCATTAGCTACATGCATATAAAGCATATTTTGGGTTTCAGGACGGGGATCAACAACTTGCTCTTAAATAGATGCGCCAAACCAACCAATAATAGTTATACGATTTAGGGCTTTTCTACTTCAAAACATTTTTAAAAAAACACAAAAAACAAAAACCCCAAACCACCATATTTCAGTATGTTTGATTTTTTTTCTGGCTACAGAAGACATGTTCCAGCAGATGGGGCTAGAAATCTACATATGATTCTCATTTTAGTAACATCACATGCTCAGATCAGAACATTTTTTAAAAAATGGTATTTTTAGTTACACTGTATTACTGAAGAAAATTAGTATATTACAGCAATATTGCTTCTATAGTGATATAATAAATTTACATTTGGTCTTTGTCCTTGGTTCCCAGTACAGACTCCTAAAACCTTTGTAAGCTTCTAAGTGACAGGCATTTTTGGCTGTGATATTTGATCTTTGCCGTTGGTTACCAACACAGAGCTTCTCAATCCTTTGGAATTTCATGAGTGCTAGGAACATCTTTTGTTTTAATGAGGTGACTCTCAGTGGGCTCCTGGACAGCTTCAGGATGGGGGGTGGTTACCAGAAAGACCAAACTTTGATTTAGAAGCTTAGAACTTTCAGCCCCACCTTTAACCTTTGGTGAACGGCAAGGGGCTGGAGACTGAGTTAATCATCAATCATGGCTACGCAATGAAACCTCCATAAAAACACCTCAGCGATGGGGTCTGGAGAACTCCTGGGTTGATCAATGCATCCATGTGCCGATTCCACAAGGAACGGAAGCTCCTGAGTTCCAGGCCCTTCTAGACTGCACCCTACGCACCCCTTCATTTGGCTGTTCATTTGTATACTTCATAAAAAGTCAGTACAGGTAAATAAAGTGATTCCCTGAGTTCTGTGGGCCATTCTAGCAAATCATCAAACCTGAAGAGGGGGTGGCAGTCATGGAGCTGGTTGGTCAGAAGCATAGGTGTCAATGGGGAGGGCAGTCTTGTGGGGCTGAGCTTAACTAACTGTGGGGTCTGCACTAACTCTAGCTAGTGCTGCAATTGAACTGAATTGCAGGACACCTTGTTAGTGTCTGGAGAACTAAAGAACTGACTGGTGTGAGAAGGAAAAGGCCCCTACATATTTGGCGTCAGAAGTACTGTGAGTAGATAGATCATACTACGGAAAAATGCCTTTTCTCCTGCAATGTACTGATTGGAGATGAAAGCTTTAAAAACACAGATACAATCTACGTGACCAGTATTATGCTTTATCTTGTAAGTTTTTTTTGACTATAACCTATAAGAAATCACTATACATAGTACATATACACATATATGCTCACACACAAATAATTGCCACAAAAGCTTCACAAATCAGTATTTAACTTATTAATGAGTAAAGTATTCTGTTATTTTCTTTTTTTTTTTTTGAGACGGAGTTTCGCTCTTTTTTGCCCAGGCTGGAGTGCAATGGGGCCATCTTGGCTTACAGCAACCTCCACCTCCTGGGTTCAAGCAATTCTCCTGCCTCAGCCTCCCCAAGTGGCTGGGATTACAGACGTGTGCCACTACGTCTGGCTAATTTTGTATTTTTAGTAGAGACGGGGTTTCACCATGTTGGTCAGGCTGGTCTTGAATTCCTGACCTTGTGATCCACCTGTCTCAGCCTCCCAAAGTGCTGGGAATACAGGCATGAGCACTGTGCACGGCCTTGTATTCTGTTTTCTATTTCATTTTTCAAAAAAATGGTTAACAATCCACTAGTTCTTTTGTAATACACTGTGCTATTAGCCTTTAAACACTCTCCCTGGTGTCAGGCTCCCTGCCACTCAGACCCCCCGTTCCCATCCTCTGCTGTTCTCTTTAAAGACAGGACATTAACAACAAGTGCTGCTATTATTGTTTTTTTGTTTGTTTGCTAGTGACAGGGTCTCACTCTGTCGCCCAGGCTGGATGAAGTGAGGTGCAGTCATGGTTCACTGCAGCCTGGAACCCCTGGGCTCAAGTGATCCTACAACCTCAGCCTCTTGAGTAGCTAGGACTACAGGTGCGCACCACCACGCCTGGCTAATTTTAAGTCTTTTAGAAATGGGGAGTCTTGCTATGTTGCCAGGCTGGTCTTCAACTCCTGGCCTCAAGTGGTCCTCCTGCGTCAGCCTCCTAAAGCACTGAAATTACAGGCATGAGCCACAGCACTCACTATTGCTTTTGGCAATTGTAAGCCAATGGGATGTGGGTTGAATATCTCAGATTCTGAACTGTAAAATGAGACCAGGTAAGGATTTAATTCCAACAGAGAGGGTGACTGAAACCTCATTTGGCCAACTCCAGATGCATGCTGCTCTGTAGAGCTAAAAAGATGAGCTTGGCGCCACTACGGGAACAAAACAAAGTCCACATGCTTTCTGACACAAGACAGAGTCTTTTTCTCATCTCAGTCAAGAGTAGTATAAAGGGTTTACCAGCCCTATGATGGCCATATGAAAATGGAGTGGCCTTCAATTTGGGACAGATGAAAGTCAGTCTTTGGTCTTGGGAACATACTACCTAGTCATGCCAAGACTGCTTTCTCTATTAAAAGTAAAATCTTCAAACAATGATGAAGCCATGTTCCAAAATTACCTCAGATCACTTCAGAAACATATGATTTTCTTTTCTTTTTTTTTTTTTTGAGACAAAGTCTTGTTCTGTCACCCAGGCTGGAGTGTAGGCATGATCTCAGCTCACTGCAACCTCCGCTTCCTGGGTTCAAGCAATTCTCCTGCCTCAGCCTCCCGAGCAGCTGGGATTACAGGCGCGCACCACCAATCCTGGCTAATTTTTGTATTTTTGTAGAGTCAGGGTTTCACCATGTTGGCCAGTTTGGTCTCGAACTCCTGACCTAAGTAATCCACCTGCCTTGGCCTCCCAAATTGTTGGGATTACAGGCGTGAGCCACCGCCTGGCCAGAAACGTATGATTTTCTATTATTTTCCTGTGCTTTCAGAAAGACAGCATATGGCTTGTTTTTGCCAAACTCCAACTGAGGTCATTGTCTATCATATTACATAATGTCTCCTGTAACAGGACCCAGGAAATAACTGACTCCTTCATTTCAGTGCTGGAAAAAGTTATTTCTCTTAAGACATTTTTGTTTTTACTCTGAGTCTCCCCCATAACAATAAACAACAAACAGTAAATCCCAGGAGGACTTCCTCTTTTAATTACTGGGCTTCTCAAAACAAAATGTTCAACTACATTATTCATTTCGGGTACTTCGTAACATTCATATCTCTGTTCATGTCAACAATTTGCTCTGACTAATATGTAAAGTATTTATTCTCTCATTTGAAACTATGTTGAATGTTAAAAATCTACTTCAAATTCTTTCCTGGAAGAAGTAGAAAAAAAAAATCCTAAAGAAAAATAAGAAATGGTATTTGGGAAAATTGTTTCCAAGTCTGAGGATGGCCCAAAGAAACAGTCTGGGAACTTCTCTGACCCTATCAGGTTCTTCCTAAGAAACACTGTGCTGCTAGATGTAACAAAAAAACAAAAGGAGTTGAGCTTTCTCCCTTTTCGGATCTGCCATGAATACAGGTTTTTATACTTACTGTCATCTCGGACACTTAAATACTGAATTTCCCAGGTTACCCCAAAGCTCCAGCAGAAGGAAAGTGGAGCAGTACCTGCACAACACTTCCATCCTTCACATCCTGGGCTCAGACACACCATACAAGAACTGAAATCATTCCAGAATCCAACACAAAAACCATACGTTAATTCCTAGCTCAGAATCTGAGGATGAGTAAAGGTATGTATACCTTTCCAAGGGATGTCAGCTGCACAGTAATAAAAACACAGCCCAAATTCAAAAGGCTCAGGGGCTACTTTTCAGAATCAAGATTTCAAGACTGACATTCGAACCCGTTTTCTGATAGATTCAGATGTCTTCATCAAGTTTCAAATACCTTTAATGTTGATGACTATGGACATTAAAGATCCTCTTGCCTCTTTTTGATCCTTTCCAATTTAATGAACATTTAAGTACAAGGCACAGTTCTAGGTATTATGCAAAATATAAAGGTTACCAAGGGCTTAACTTGACCCTTAAATTGTTATTAAAGGAGAAATGCAAATTGTAGCAGAAAAATTCCTAGAAACCCCATAAAAATGAATAAAAAAATACACCCTTACGCCTTAAGAGAATAAAAAGGCAACCCACCCCCCTGCCCCCCACTGCTTTTGGAGTTTATCCTAGCGTGTCATTTCACCACCCTATGCACAGTTGCCACAGGTTAAAAAAGGCTGACTTGTCTGCAGTTACAATTTTTTTTCAAATTTGATGAAGAATTTCTAGTTTGTTTTTTTAATGGGTTTTTATTACAGTCTCATTCTTAGACTAAATATTAGCCCTCTTTTTCAGTTTCCTTAGACCAACAACTAAAGCTTTCATAAACTATATTTTCATGTTTTATTGCCTGTATTTTGCATTTATATCTATCATTAATTCTTAAAAATTAAGATTTTGGCAGACCGGGTGTGGTGTCTCACGCCTGTAATCCCAGCACTTTGGGAGGCCGAGGCGGGCGGATCACAAGATCAGGAGTTCAAGACCAACCTGACCAACATGGTAAAATCCCGTCTCTACTAAAAATACAAAAATTAGACAGACGTACTGGCTCATGCCTGTAATCCCAGCTACTCAGGAGGCTGAGGCAGGAAAATCACTTGAACCTGGGAGGCAGAGTCGAGATTGCAGTGAGTCGAGATTGTGCCACGGCACTCCAGCCTGGGCGACAGAGTGAGACTGTCTCAATAACAACAAAAACACCAAAAATTAAGATTTTGAATCCCTCTGGATATTTATTAGGCTTTAAAGATCTTGATA
The DNA here is from genome assembly GCA_963573385.1 of Cacajao melanocephalus. Classification (NCBI taxonomy): domain Eukaryota; kingdom Metazoa; phylum Chordata; class Mammalia; order Primates; family Pitheciidae; genus Cacajao; species Cacajao melanocephalus. The sequence goes on from CAUYLG010024118.1 coordinate 67,322, forward strand.
AAGAAGTCTGAGTTGACTGCCACTTCTCTTACACTGGCGGTAGGGCTGGGTGCAGCGCACATTGTTTAGCTTGAGCAATGATCACTGAGCAGAAGAGCCACGGCCACCCCAAATTTACCTCGTTCACAGAGAGAACTGGAAGGTTGGTCCTGGATGGCTGCCTGGTCCTGGATGCTTTTAGTGGTCTCTTGATCTGTGGAAAGTCTTGTTTCGAAACAAATGCTTCCGTTGATAAAGATGAGAAATGCCTCTTTAGTATTTTTCTAAACCATTTAGAACCCAATAGATTTGGTTTGTGGGTCACTCTCCTGTGAGTACCAAAGCATTTCATGGTCGGAAGGCATGCCTTTTCATCTTGGCAATGAGCAGCATTTAATGGAGATAGCATGCTTGTATTTGATTTTTTTTGGTTCGTTTCCAGGATGTGAGGCTTATTCAAACCACCAGCTGTTTTATCGGGAAGGAACAAATCCAAGTTTTGACGTATTGTCAGTGTGCTGCATGTTGTATTTTCAAATTCCTTAACTGACTTTAACGTTAGATGACCAATTCTTCGGCACTGATGTACTTTTGATAATATACGGTGAGATCCAGCCACGGCTCTGAGAAGTCTGGCTGGCATTACCACATCCCAAGCTAAAAGAAAAGGAATTCAAAGTTCAAGTTCTTAAATTAATGTTTTAAACATATATAATATTCCTCTAGGTAACAGGCATATTTCTGCAAAAAAATTTGTAAAACAGATACATCCTAAGCTAATTCTAGTAAAAGAACAAAGTTGAAAAAATAAGTACAGTGTTTTTGCCACTTTGCCTTTAGTCGTCTTCCTGGAAGATTGCAAGATTATAAAGTTACTGACGTAACAAGAACCTTAAAAAAAATAGTGATGGGACCTCTTCATTTACTTCATTAGTATATAAACTAACTTGAGCCCAGGAGATTGAGGCTGCAGTGAGCTATGATTGTACCACTGCACTCCAGCCTGTTTTTTTGTGTGTCTCAGGAAAAACAAAATCAGGAAAGGCTCCCAGAAAGTTCTAAGCTGATTCTAGAAGAGGAAGGGGCTTTTCAGCTTGTGGCTGGGCATGGGAGTGCATGAGGCATGTCAGATACACACGAATATTCCAGACAAGGGAAACAGAATTTACCGCTTACAGTATAAAATGTGTTAAAGTTAGCCTACAGTAGGCCACACGCAGTGGCTCATGCCTGTAATCCCAGCACTCTGGGAGGCCAAAGTCAGGGGTGGGGCGGGGAATCACTTGAGGCCAGGAGTTCAAGACTAGCCTGGCCAGAATGGCAAAAAACCCCATCTCTACTAAAAATACAAAAAAAAAATTAGCCAGGCATTGTGGTACATGCCTGTAATCCCAGCTACTCAGGTGGCTGATACACAGAATTGCTTGAATCAGGAAGGCAGAGGTTGCAGTGGGCCACGGTTGCCCCACTGGACTCCAGCCTGGGTGACAGAGTAAGACTCTGTTTCCTGCCCCGCCTAAAAAAAGTTAAACTATAGTAATCAATAATTCTTTTTTAAAAATAACATGTTATGTGCTAGAGATACATGAATTAATGATCTCAGAATTAAAAGCCTAGCAGAGGAAAAGTATCAGATGGACCAATTGCTCTAGTCCAGAGAAAGGAGCATGTGAGGAGTGTGGCATTAAGTCACAGAGGTGACTTGTGAACTGAGTCCTGAAATGGCAGACGGATGAGCAAGTCAAACACCCTAGGCATAAAGTCCTGTATCTCACAAACCATGCAATTTCAGGGAAGGTAGGAGTGAGCTGCAGGAGACAAGGACCGAGAAAAACAAGGCCGGTGGCCAGATCACTGAAGGATCTATACAGTCATCCTAGAGAGTTTCTACAGGCGGGGAGAAAGCTGAGCTTTCAGCTGTGAGAGTCACATGGTCAAATATATGTTCGTGAAACAAATTTTTGGTGATGATGTGCAGGAGGAACCGAGAGAGATGCCGACATCACCTGAGCGCTTTCTACACTCAAGTGACTCAGCTTCACCTCATAACAATCCCATTTCACTGAGTAGGAAACTGAGGTTTAAAGAGGCTAAGTGCTTACCATTAAGAAGCTGCAGAGATGTAATTAAAATAAAACCCAGGCTTTCCCAATTCCAAAGTCAACACTCTTACCCACCAGCTTGTATTTATTTATTTCCTCTCTCCAGATAAGGAAAAAGATGATTCAGAGGTGCTATTTAGGAGGTAGAACCTGCTGCTTTCAAAAGTTGGTATTCTGTGCTTCATTCTAGCCCAATTGGCTACTGTAGTTCACCTTTAGTTAGTATCATTCCATGCCAGCTGAACCCCTTAATTCTGAAGAACCTAACCATAAAATATTTTAGAAGTTTGTCTACTGTTCTGGATTCTTTCATTCTCTTTGAGTAAAAAATTCTTTTTTTTTTTTTTTTTTCTGTCACTCAGGCTGGAGTGCAGTGGTGACACCTCAGTTCACTGCAACCGCCACCTCCCAGGTTCAAGCAATTCTGTCTCAGCCTCCAGAGTAGCTGCGATTACGCATGTGTGCCTCCAAGCCCAGCTAATTCATACACACACACACACACATACTTTTTTTTTTTTTTTTTTTAAGCAGAGATGGGGTTTCAATATGTTGGCCAGGCAGGTCTCCAATTCCTGACCTCAAATGATTCGCCCGTCTCAGCCTCCCAAAGTGCTGGGAATACAGGTGTGAGTCACTGCACCTGGCCTCTCTGACTAAATTCTTTCCCTCAAAACTCTTAATGACTGCCTTAATATGGAGGCTTCATGAAGGACTATTACAATGAATGTAAAAAATATAGTTAATACTATGATTGTGGTAATTCTTAATGATTTCTATATCCATGCTGACCAGTGGTGGGATGATTCTCTCAATACCCTGGCCTCTGAGTTCCCTGATCTCCCTTTCTGAATGGTCCTGTTTTTCATTCTTCCTCAGCCACTCATGCCCATGGTCATTATCCTCTGACCTGTAAAGTAGCCACCAGACAACTCACATTGCTATTGAGCCCCTGAACTCCGGCTGGTATAAATTGAGCCTTAATTTTTTTAAAAGTAAAATATCTCAATTTTTATATCAATTACTTGTTGAAATAGTATGTCTGGGTATATTGAGCTAAATAAAACACATTATTCAAATAACTTTTACTTTTTTTTTTTTTTTTTTTTGAGATGGAGTTTCACTCTTGCTGCCCAGGCTGGAGTGCAACGGTTCAATCTTGGCTCACCCCAACGTCCACCTCCCAGGTTCAAGCAATTCTCCTGCCTTAGCCTCTGAGTAGCTGGGATTACAGGTGCCTGCCACCATGTCCAGTTAATTTTTTGTATTTTTAATAGAGACAGGGTTTCACCATGTTGGCCAGGCTGGTCTTGAACTCCTAACCTCAGGTAATACACCCCCCTGCCCCCCAGGTCTCCCAAAGTGTTGGGATTACAGGCGTGAGCCACTGCGCCCAGCCCATTCTTATTTTTATCACTGCAGCTTCTAGAAAGCCTAAGATTACATTTGTGGCTTTCATTGTTTTTCTATCAAACGGGGCTCTCTTGTCATTATCAATATATGTGACCTCCTCATCTTAATTTCATGCATTCTACTCTTGAAACACTACGTCCTATCTTTGCATCTCACTCCTTCTATTATGCAATTCCAACAATTCTTCAACCCCAACAGGACCCACAAGTCAATGATCCAACCACCTTTTCACGCTCTCTCACTCCTCATGACTTCACTTCCTCCATATCCAGTTTACATTCCATGGGCTACCATTAAAATCTCTCTCATACACCTAGAATCCCTTGCATCCCTTTTTTCCCAGTCCTCCCCATTTATGAGCACTAATTAACATCTTTATAACTGCTAAGCCAAAAACGTGGAGTCCACCTCGACTCTTCTCTTTATTCTCCATACCCAACTTGTCAGTAAATCCCACAGGCCTTATCTGGACCACTGCTCATCATTAATAATAATACTATGTGTTCCAAACTGCTATCCTTCCCATGGATTATTATAATAGCTTCTTAACCAGTTTCCTTGATTCTGTTTTGGTCCCCCTACAGATTCTTCTCAACACAGCAATCAAAGTGATCCTTTGAAGTCGAATCTCTTCTCAGCGCAAAATCTGGCTATGGCTTCGAGGATCACTTACAATAAAAGCCAAAGCCCTCCGACCAAGCATGGTGGCTCACGCCTGTAATCCCAGCACTTTGGGAGGGATCACTTGAGGTCAGGAGTTCCATACCAGCCTGGCCAACACGGTGAAACCCCGCGTCTACTAAAAATACAAAAATTAGCTGGGCATGGTGGCGTGGGGCTATAATTCCAGCTACTCGGGAGGCTAAGGCACGGGAATTGCTTGAAACCGGCAAGCGGAGGTTGCAGTGAGCTGAGATTGCGACACTGCACTCCAGCCTGACCAACAACAAAAAAGGCTTGGCGCGATGGCTCACGCCTGTAACCCCAGCACTTTGGGAGGCCGAGGCGGGTGAATCATCACGAGGTCAGGAGTTCGAGACCTGCTTGGCCAACACGGGGAAACCCCGTCTCTATTAAAAACACACAAAAAATTAGCTGGGCGTGGTGGCGGGGGCCTGTAATCTCAGCTACTCGGGAGGCTGAAGCAGGAGAATCGCTTGAATCCGGAAGGCTGAGGTTGCAGCCCGGGCAACAGCATGCGACTCCGTCTAGGGGCGGGGAGAAAGCCAAAGCCCCCAAAACGGCCTGCATGGCACTACGTTTATCACCACTCTTGACAGCACTCTTCTTTGCTTATTATCCTCCTCATTCTGGCCTCTCGATCACTTACCGTTCCTTATGCTCTTCTCCCAGGGATCTGATAGGCTCACACCCTCACCTCCTTCAATGTTTGCTAAAATGTGTTCTCGGTGAAGCCTTCCCCAGCCACTACATTTAAAACACGCAACCAGCGGCCGGGCGCAGTAGCTCACGCCTGTAATCCTAACACTTTGGGAGGCTGAGATGGGTGGATCACCTGAGGTCAGGAGTTCAAGACTAGCCTGGCCATCATGGTGAAACCCCATCTTTTATTTTAAAAAATAAAATAAAAAATAAAACACGCAACCAGCACCCATTCTCTATCTTCCTCCACTTTGCATTTCTCCATTGTTTAACCTCACCTGCATACCTTTAATTTTTAGTTTATTAATTCATACTGCAAACATGAACTCCGTTCTTACCATGTGCCAGGCATTCTCCTGGTTGCTGACTATACAGCTGCAAATAAAATAGACAAAAATCCTTACCTTTTTAACCTTACATTACATTGGGAGTGACAGACAAAAACGTGGTAAATCAGTAAAATATGTGAGAGAGAACGATAAAGGAAAAACATAAAAGAGGAAAGGGCAGACTTGTGGGCTTTCCCTCCAGAATGAAGTGTATACTTGCGGATACATTTTGCGTTTTTTCCTACTGTATCTCATGACAATAACGCCCAACGCATAGTAGGCAATCGATCGAATTTTTAAGATGAAACACAAGGCAGTTACTCAGTTCCTGGGCACATTTCAACTTTTAGAGAACAATGATACCAATTAAGAAAATCGGTTACAGCTAGGCTATGATTTAAGGGAAAAGTGGCGCTCATCTTTAAGGGCATGCAGTCCAATTCCACAAACTCAAAATTATTCTGTCGATTTCTACAGTTACCGCGGTGCACTGGCTCAAGAAAAGGGTTCATTAATTGACCGCGTGCTTTTTACACCCAGCTAAGTCGACCAAAGATGACCGTAAGAGGCTAGGGGTCACAGCCATACTGGCGTAACCCGCGACGCTGCACGTTCCGGGCGGCCAGGAGCCACGGCACAGACCTCCGAGCCGGACCACAGGAGCTGCTAGGGAAAGGCAGTTGTACACTAACCTCTCCGCCGGAAGAGAAGAAGGAAGCGCCAGGGACGCACGCTTCCTTGGCAGGACTGCAGGGAAAGAGCCGCAGCAGCAACCTCTCACGAACACTGCCACCTCCTAGACCGGAAGGACGCTCCCTCCCGGGCTTCCAATACTGCGCAGGCGCACTGAACTCCGGTCCCACGGAGACCAAGCGACTCTGGCCACGTGACTGTCTGACCACGTGATCCGCGCCGCCGCGACCCCTTCCGCTCCTTAGGCCCTAGGACCTCCCGGTCCTCGCCTGCTTCCGCCTTCCGGTCGCTTTCACATTCGCTCCTCTAGTTGCCCTCCGCTGTTCCCGCCTTCGTCCCCGGAAGTTTGGGTCCTCTGGCCAGCCACTGTTTGCCGCTTGTACGGCAACGAAATAAAGTTTCTTTGTTCAAAAGCACTTTTTTTTTAAAGCCACCTCACCCCCATTCTGAGCTCCTCCTTCGCGGCGGTACCGCCTCTGGTTCTGTGGCGGTTGAATGCCGAGCTTCGCGGAGGGGATCGCGGAACGTCATGGCTGGCGTCCCGGCGTCTCTCTCAGGACAGGACGTGGGGTTCGTCTCGCTTTTCTCCTCCCAACTTTTGCGGAAAGCCGGGAGCCTGTGGGGACTAAGCGGAGGGCGCCCGCTCCTCGGCGAGCTGCAGGGGATTCGGCTGTTCGAGTCCCGCCGCCGGGCGCGGCTTCCTGGGACGCCTTTGCGGGTTTCGCGGACTGACTCGGAGGCGTGGGGAGGCGGCCCTGGGGAGGGAGTCCGCTCGCGGCGGCGGCGGCTGCTTGGAAGAATCAGGACAGGTTTCAGCTTCGCAGTCTGTTCCTGGCTGTTACCTTTTACTTATTCACTTTGGTAAACGCCGTTTGGGCCCGTTAAAATTCTCTGTAAGAGTTGGGGATCTCAGAGCTATTAAGAAACGGGTTTCTTCCTGTTGATCAAATCATAATCTCACAGTAAGAAATGTCTGTAGTTTTTTGCTTTATAGTCTTCCTGCTGCAGATTCTTGGGTAAAGTTGTGGGCGACTGTGCAAATAACATCTGTTTGCATAAATTGAATGGCCAAATTTATATTTGAAATTTGTCCGTACTTCAAAATTTTAGAAAACACGAGAACACTTTTAAGAAAATAAACCTGGGCAGAACGTAGGTTGAGGCCACCAAAGTGGCGCCAATGGCCCAAAATTGAAGCATGCGCTCAGTCTCGGGTCATGCAAGTATAGAGAGTGTCTCCTTCAGTTTTACGCCCTAGGGCTTCTGGCCTTACTCCAGTCTTGGCCAGAAACTTTACTCCAGAGGTGCAGGAAATACAGTAGTTAGAAAAACAGTAGTACTTTCCAATTAAAGTAAAATCTCAAAAAACGACTTACTGTAGCTACTGCCTGGGAAAATTCAAGTGACAGTTGATTTAATGTTCCTGCCCACCCTCTGAGGTGTTAGTGATTAATTTTATTAATGATTTTTAAAAATAAATTCTGATCAACGTAGTTATTTGCACATTAAAACCTAATGACTGTTTTGGGTGAGACTGAAAGCAAAGCACCTCAGAGTCAGAAAGTGAGTTCTATAGCTATCATTTGAGGAAACCTTTTGAAGAAATGCTCAAGTTACAGCCTAATAAATTTTTTTTTTTGAGACCAGTCTCACTCTCTCTGTTGCCAGGCTGGAGTGCAGTGGCGCTATCTCGGCTCACTGCAACCTCTGCCTCCCAGGTTCAAGTGATTCTCCTGCCTCCTCCTCCCGAATAGCTGGGACTATAGGCGCATGCCACCACGCCCGGCTAATTTTTGTATTTTTAGTAGAGACAGAGTTTCACCTTGTTAGCCAGGATAGTCACGATCTCCTGACCTTATGATCTGCCAACCTCGGCCTCCCAAAGTGCTGGGATTACAGGTGTGAGCCACCGTGCCCGGCCACAACCTAATAATTTAACAATTGTCTCTTGTGATCCGAAGATAAAAACACTAGTCAGCTAAGCCCTGTGCTCTATATTTAAAACCGCACAGAATTTCATCACCAAATAAAGCTTGTTTTTTTCTAACTGAATCATATGTATTTTCTTAAAATGATATAAAATGATAATCTGTAAGTCTTGGTTTTTGTATGTATAAAATCAAGAATATCTTTAATTTTTAAATGCAGTTTTAAATTTTTCTTCATCTCCCACTTGCTTCATTCTTGGACACTTCTATAAAATCTCTAATTTTTTGACTGGGAGAGAGACGGGAGCATGCCTTCATTTGCTTAGGGGCAGAATAGGATGGAAGGAGTCTATTGTGCAGATAGAGAAGACAGAGAAAGGGAAAATGTTTGAAAAATGTTAAAATTGTGTTGGAATATAGACAGAGAATCGAGGGAAACAGGCTTATAAGTGCCTTTAATTCTTTATGTTGTTCAAGCATATTAGACACTTTCAGGTAATTTTTAGATGCATTGCTCCATTCATCTTTCTTTCTTTTTTTTTTTTGGAGACAGAGTTTCGCTCTTGTTGCCCAGGCTGGAGTGCAGTGGTGTGATCTCAGCTCAAGGCAACCTCCGCCCCCCAGGTTCAAGTGATTCTCCTTCCTCAGCCTCCCAAGTAGCTAGGATTACAGGCATGTGCCACAGCAGCTAATTTTGTGTAAAGACAGGGTTTCTCCATGTTGGTCAGGCTGGTCTTGAACTCCCCACCTCAGGTGATCCACTCACCTTGGTCTCCCAAAGTGCTGGGATTACAGGCATGAGCCACCTTGCCTGGCCACTTCATTCATCTTTCTAAGCAGGTGACTTAGTAGATAGTAGCCCAGGAACAAGAGCCCGTTTATTTTCTGAGCCTAATCCATTCCCTGTCCTATCACATTGCTAAAGGAGTTTCTGATTTAGGAAAGTAAAAGGAACAGAGTAGGAAAGAAAAGAATGATTAAACAGACTCCATGGGAGAATCTGGGATGAGAGGCACCAAGACTACTTTGCTTCCACCACATACCAGATAAGTTTTCAGGTTTTCTTATGTCTTAATGTAGTAATCACACAACACTTGTCTACCTTTTAATAGTTGTATGAGCAGTTTAATATACATGAAGTGTTCCAGAAACTAAAAGATGGCCAATCTTCTAGTATTGATGCTATTAAGTAATATATTGCATGTGACTCTTTTTTCTAGGTCATTTGCATATCTTACAGTTAAAGACAGAATACCACAGATCTTAACCAAGGTTATTGATACATTGCATCGACATAAAAGTGAATTTTTTGAGAAACATGGAGAGGTAAGAATTGTTTCAACTTTTTGTTATTAATTTCTCAACAGAAATGTAATAAATAGTTATTGAAGGTACCAATTTTCCTTTAAATGTAAAAATTAATAGGTAGGCCAAGCATTTATTTGGTTTTAATGTAATATGTTGAAATGAAGATAGAACAGCCAATCTGCAATTTAGAAAATAATTATATTCCAACAATTAATTCTGTTAGTTATTTAGACCTCAGAATATATTTTCTAATATATGCAATGTTATAAATGGTGACTAGTCTCCGCTGGGCATGGTGGCTCATGCCTGTAATCCCAGCACTTTGGGAGGCCATGGCAGGCAGATCACCTGAGGTTGGGAGTTTGAGACCAGCCTGACCAACATGGAGAAACCCCATCACTACTAAAAATACAAAATTAACCAGGCGTGTTGGCGTGCACCTGTAATCCCAGCTACTCAGGAAGCTGAAGCTGGAGAGTTGCTTGAACCTGGGAGGTGGAGGTTGTGGTGAGCCGAGATTGCGCCATTGTACTCCAGCCTGGGCAACAAGAATGAAACTCCATCTCAATAAACAAATAAAATAATAATAATTGGTGACTAGACAACAGATGTGCAATTGACTTAGTTAAGTGACTAAGCAATTGAGTTGCTCAGAAAAACTTTTTAAATTTCAAATTTAATTTGAGCTGCAGTATTTATATTACTAACTTGAAATCTTGAGTCCTGGCAGCTCAAACTGCTGTGCAAAGCTCAGTGATATGAATTATAATTGATTGACACATTGCACTGATTAAATTTGGGACTCATTAGAATTCAGTGCAGAATATGACTTTAGAAATCACTTTGTCCATTCAGTTAATGAATGAGGAAAAATCTGAATAACTGTATTATGTTAGAGACAGGTCTTTAAACTTGTAGTTCAGTAATCTTTCTGTTACACAATAGGCTGTAAAAGAGCATCCATACACCAGTACATTTTTTTAAAGAGTTGAAAACAAAGATATAGAGAAATGGTTGGTGGTCTTTTCTCCTTGGCCCAATTGAAATGGAACAAGACAACACATAGGCAGTTTGAGTATAATGTTCTATTTCTTTCAACTTCTTTTATATTGGCTTCTTTGAAACTAATCTTGGCATAACACAGAGACCACCTATTTCTTATTGCTGAAATCCAGCTTAATTTAGACACTGACAGTTCTATTGATGAATGGTTTTAATGTTTGTCATATAATTTTGATTATTGACACACCTTTATCACACAAGTATAATTTAGCCAAATTTGGGTAGTTCACTTGAGTAATTGGTCATATATGTAAGCAAATTACCATAACACTTTTGTTTTTGTTGTTTTGTTTTTTTGAGACAGGGTCTTGTTCTGTCTACCAGCCTAGAGTGCAGTGGTGCAGTCAGAGTTCACTGCAGTCTCAAACTCCTGGATTCCAGCAATTCTCCCATCCAAGCATCCTAATGTGCTGGTATTACAGGTGTGAGCCACTGTGCCTGGCTGAGACCTTGATCATGTCAGGGTCACCACCGGAGACATTGATCACCTCCTGTGGAGGTGTGTCCTGCAGACCCTGACTCAATGACTGGATGAATAAATGCACTCACACACACTAGAATACAGTGAATCCGAGTGGGGTAGGGATGGTTGTCAGCTGCTTTCGCAGGGCAATTGCAGCTAACCAACCATTATTCCCTGTCCTCCTTGCATTTATTCAGTATAGATTTAATAACAGAGGTTCTAAGTGAACATGCCTGTGGATAATTCACATGGTTAAAAGAGTGCTTTTATGAATGATAAAAGGTCTTGGTTCCAGGGCCCAGAATAAACA